>JASDQU010011013.1:68501-81737 GCA_032191745.1 Picea mariana | reverse complement strand
CATTAGTTTTTATGGTGTGTCAAGAAATGTAACCTCAAAACCTTTATATGTAGGTGGAAAATGATACCCATTCTAAGATCTAGTTTCCATGTGAACTCTCTCATTCTATTGATCAAAATCAATAATTATAGTGGACATCATGGAAGACTGAATAAATGTTATTAATAATTGGTGGGTTTAACAAAATTTACATATACCCACTACACATGATAAACAAACATGAGTGCATTAATGAGTCATTGACTAGTATTTTTGGCATTTATGAAGGGTTATAGATAAATGAAATGATTTTATATATGTCATGCATATAAAAATGGGAATAGTGTGTGTGCCCTAGAAATTGGTCAAACTATGGATTGAATCAACTAATAAACTAACAACTAGGCTTCTCAAAGGAATGTCAATGGAAGACTAGGGTCAAGGCTTTCTCCTAAGGAGACTAGGAATACTAGGACTTATACATACAGGAGGAAAGAAATACTTTTATCATGTAGCTCTGGTAAGAGAAGAAGTTAGGGTTTTGTGGAATTTTAAAACCCTAGTGCTACCTAATGTACTTGTTATCGAGAAGATATAGGGAGTTGATATTGTACAAGTGTGGGATACAATTGTAGGTTCCAAAAAGGACTTACCATTGTGTATTCTACATTATTGATGATCTCTAATGGAGTGAGATATTGACTAATGTTATCTTATGGTTTCTATCGCTAGGGTTTGAATAGCCTGACTTCTAACAACCCCTGATAAGATATTGGTACATGCATGTACTTCATATTCTAAATATATACAAAGTGTTTAGGTTGTCCAAATGTTGTGTACTTGCATAATTGAATTTTAGCTTATGTCATCTTCGTAATTGAGTAATTGGAGTACTAGTTATGGAAATTAATTTGACATAACATTGAGCTGAGATTGTTAGGTGATTTCAAATTATGTAGAAGATAAATGAGAAAATTTATTTCTACAATAAATTATTGTAATATGCCATTTTTTGTGTCACAATATTTTCAAGCGACCACTATTTGAGTGTGGATTGTCATCGGATTTAGATGGAGATAATTCAAGAGGTATTTCATGCATTGTTGGTTGCGAGTTAGAATATGGATATCCACAACATTCATGCAAATAATTCAGAAGGAATGATTTATCGATGATGTAGAGATACATGGTTGATTACAGAGCAATGCTACTTGAGAAGCATTAATTGGTTATGGATTTATCACTTAGAAATATTTTACACCCTAAGATATTCATTAATGCATAACGTAAGTATTTTTAATCACTTTATAAAAAATCAAGGGATTAATACACATGAAATTCATACAATTTGAATTTCAAACACTTTGAAATTCATACGTTCATCAACATAAAATGCAAAAACAATGAGAATCATAAAAAATGTGCCATGAAATGTGTGTGTGTGTGTGTGTCTATATATATTCAACATTATCTAAATTGTTCATTTTTTACAAAATGGAAACTCATGGCCAATATACAAAGCGACAACAAGTTCCCTAACATAAAAAACATTCATATCGTGGCCTAGATGAAAAATGGAAGTAGTTGGTCGACCACTGCCACCCTCGCCACCCTCAGGAGCAGCCTGGAAATCAATCTTTCTTCTCTTGCTCGAGGAAGCACCTCAAGAGGTTCTAGGCCTGGGCATGCTTCAATGCTCTAGAGACTACACAAAGAATAAACATTGTTATAAGTTTTTTTCCTCAATGAATTAATAAGCATGCAAAATGATACTTTGTAATTTAACCTAAGACAACTCACCGCATATGCTACTATTATTCGTGAGGGTGTTACCCTCCTCCGTGACCCCAGTATCTTTGCAATGTCATCGTACATTAGTTACTAGGATCAAGTCAATAAAATTAAACAAATATGCGTAAAATGAAATTCACAAAACATAAAAAATTATCATCAATGCATTATCTCACCATGAATATCTCAGGCCTCGATGTAGATTCACTGGTAGATGGAGCAGTCGGTTGTACAACCTTCTCCGAGACAACCTCTATTGTGGCAGTCTCGGTCGATCGGGTCAATGGAAATGTTGGGGGTGGGCTACAATGGTCACCCACAGGCTGTACCAGTGATTGCAACTCCCTAGGCCTGGAAAAAGGTAACCTAGAAGCAATGCCTAGATGCCCGAGGAGTGAAAAAGTATTATAGCTAGAAAATATATCTACATTCTGCATACATATTAATAAAATTGAACTATTAGTACCAACTAGTATAATTAAAAAACATAAACAAAAACAATTTCATAATTGTATGATATTTAACTCTACACATGATACCTATGATGCATGTGACTTGTCCATCTTAGATGGATAGTGTCTGACATCAACTACACCCAAATACTATAGAAACAAGAGAACATTAAAAAATTGAGTATGTCATAAAATAAAGAAATGACTAAGGTGAATTTATCATATGTGACACATACTTGAGTGTGAGGTGGACCCAGTGAACATGCATCCTCTATTATTGCTTTAGGGTTGGGGCTAGGCACTGATGCATCGATAAACGTAGAGGGTCTACTGCTAGGACGTAACAACTACAAAAAAAAATACAATTAAATATCGATATAAATACACATAATGCAAAATAAATAAATAACGATGAAGAACATAAAGAGGGTTACGATACTAACCTCCTCCATGAAGTTATGTTGTCCACTGGGCTCTATAGGCCCATATCATGAATTCCTACAAATCGAGCATCTGTGAGGTTCACATGGACAATTGATATGTCCATGTTCCCTCTCCTCATTGTAATATGTCATGCATGTTGAACCTCCAACCCCTCTATCAATGTCACTAGCAGGCACCTCCTTCCCAGATAGTGCAACAAAGCTATTGTTTTGCACTAGGCTATGAGTCAATGATGAAATGGTTAGCTTTACTTGTTGCAAGGTCTTTGCAGATGGAGGATGCTAGGTAGGGGATTCAAGCCTTCTCCTAGGGGATGAGGACCTAACATGGGGTCATGCCTGGCATGCTCTCGATCATGTGCGGACCCTAGACCCACCCCCTGGAATTCTCCGATGTCAGATTAGTTGACATGCTTACCCATAATAAACTCATCCCATAGTTTTCTCATAAAATATAAGGGCACCTCCTTGTTACTGCAAGGAGGTTTATCAAAAACCATATACCACCTACATTTTGACTAATCTGGGGATGGATGCACCAATCAATGGAGATGTGTTTATTTTTCAATTGTAGTTCTTGTCTAGTTAAAGGATCCCTAAAAATAGACAATATTTGTGGTTTTGTGTAGTATTCCAAATATAAAATAGTATGTAGAACAAAAATATTTTAGCATAGAAATGGCAGAGAAACAATGATATAACCAGAACAATACTAGAATAATAACAGAATAACACCAGAAATAACACCTTGATTAATGATAGAAATGTTCACATGCCTCTTTAAGGGGGAAACCTCCAACAAAGAAAAGATCTATTACAATAATCTCCAAGACAAAATTTCTCATACCCTCTATTCCTATTTATACTAAATCTATCTAACCAAGAGAACAATCTAGGGAAGATCCTTCTAGAAGTGAAAGATTTTATTAGGTATTCTTACATTTGACTTATTCCTCCTTATTGCTAGGCCTTATTAATATTGACATTTATTACATGGAATTATATTATTCTACCTACGTGAGAGGTTAGGGATGTTAGGTCCCTAACATGCCCTCCACCTTGAAGAACAACCTTGTCCTCAAGGCTTGAGATGAGGAAATTGTTGTAGAATGGTGGTCGGTTCCTAGGTGGCATATTTGGGAGTTGTATCTTTCCATTGGATTAACACTTCCTTTATGGTGTGCCGACGGAGATGACGCTCTCACTGGGCCAAGACTGCTTGTGGTTGCAACCATATGGAACCTTCTTCATCCAACTCATGGAGACTAGTTTGAGTTTGGAACTTAGTTCCAATGACCTTGTTTAAGCATGAAACATGAAAAATAGGATGGAGCTTCGACTGACTGGGTAGAGCTAACTGATAGGGCATCGGTCCCACATGCTTGAGCATTGTATAAGGACCATAAAATTTGGGCATAACTTTCTGACAGTGTTCAAATTTGAGTGAAGTCTACTTATAAGGTTGTAGTCGAAGAAACACCTAGGGCCCTTCAACAAAATGTCGTTTGAAACGACCTTGATCTGCTTGTTGCTTCATGCGATTCTGAGCCATGACCAAATTTTCTTTGAGGGCACAAAGAATATCCTCTGGGATGGTAAGATTGTGTCAACCTCCTGAACCTTCGAGACCCCTAGAATATATGAGAGAATCGATGGGGGATTTTGGCCATAGACTGCTTCAAAAGGAGTCATGCGAGTAGCTATATGGTAAGATGTTTTGTACCACCATTCAAATAAAGGTAACCATTGAGCCCACTGATTTTGCCTCTCAGATGAAAAACACCTCAAATATGTTTCCAAACACTTGTTGACAACTTCAGTCTGGTTATCCATCTAGGGGTGATAGGCAATGTGAAGATGCAATTGGGTTCCCTGTAGCTTGAACAATTCTTGCCAAAAATTGTTGGTGAAAGTGGGATCTCTATCAGAGACAATAGACTTAGGCATGCCATGAATATTGAAGATATTATCCATGAATATTTGAGCCACTGTGAATGGATGTTGTAGAGAAAAAAAAGGAGCATTTTTGGAGAGACGATCTACGACCACCATGATGACTGTCGTATTTCCCGATTTAGGTAATTCCACAATGAAAACCATAGAAATATCTCACCAAATAACAGGGGGAATCGGAAGCGGTTGGAGTGTGCTCAGAGCTTTGACAATTTCTCCCTTGTTGCATTGATAGACCTCACATTCATCCACAAAGGTGTGAACGTCTTGTTTCATACCATCCCATAAAAAATAACATTTGACCCGTTCATAGGTTTTGGTAAACCCTGAATTCCCAGCTATGGGTGAGGCATGAAGTTCAGAAAGAACTGTGGATTTAAGTTGTGATTGCTTGCATAGATACAAAATACCTTTGTAGTGAAGCTCTTCATTGTTCCAAGAGTACCCTGGAAAAACTTAAGAATTGTGTTGCAATTGGTGGATCATGCGAGAAATTTTGGGGTCTTGCAGTCGTTCCTAATGAACAACTTGGAGCCAATATGGTACAATGAAGGAGAGGGAGAAAAAGGACCCGAATTCTTCATATTTCCGAGAAAGAGAATCGACCACGACATTTTCCTTTCCCTTCTTGTAAATGATCTCATAATCATAACCAAATAGCCTGGTCACCCATTTTTGTTGCGTCGGGGATGGAATTCATTGTTCCAGGAAATACTTGAGACTCTCATGATTAGTTTTGATTTGGAATCGCTAACCCAATAAATAAGGACGCCAGAGATCCACAACATGCAAAATAGCTAACATTTTATTTTCATAAATGGATTGGCCCAAATGTCACTCGGAAAGTTGTTTGCTAGTGAAGGCCAAAGGCCTGCCATCTTGTATTAGGACGTCTCCAATTCCTTTCCCAAAAGCATCACATTACAATATGAAAGTCTTTGTGAAGTATGGAAGTGTTAAGACAGGGGTCGAGAACATAACATCCTTCAACGCTTGGAAGGCATGATCCACAGATGAAGTCCAAGTGAAAGCATTCTTTTTAAGGACAGAAGTGAGAGGAGTTGCAATTTTTCCATAATTCTAAACAAACTTCCTATAATATCCCATTAAACCTAAAAAAACATGCAAGATCTTAAGAGTTTTAGGGTGAGGCCAATCCTGCATAGATTCAATTTTCTTAGGATCCACTCAGACAACATCCTTGCCGACAATATGACCCAGGTATTCCACTTCTGAGGCACCAAAGGCACATTTAGATTGTTTGAGGAAAAGTTGGTGCTTAGAGAGTAGATGGAGAACTTGATTCACATGAGAGATATGGGAGAGAAAAGTTTTACTATATATGAGAAAATCATCAAAGAAAACTAATAAAAAATGATGGAGGAAAGGATGGAAGACATGATTCATAAGACTTTGGAAAGTGGAAGGAGCATTACACAATCCAAAGGGCATTACTAGGAATTCATAATGACCCTCATGAGTGCAAAATGCAGTTTTGGGAATTTCTTCGTCTTTCATATGGATCTGGTGGTAGCCATAATGTAGATCAAGTTTGGTGAAGTATTGAGCACCACTCAATTCATCCAAGAGGTCATCAATGATAGGAATGGGAAATTTTTCTTTGATTGTGATTTTGTTGAGGGAGTGGAAATCAGGACACATGTGCCAAGTACCTTCTTTCTTGAGTACCAAAACCACAGGGGAAGAAAAGGGGCTAGTACTGGGACAGATAACATCGGCTTCTAGTAATTCATGAACAATTTTCTCAATTTCATTCTTCTGGGAAAAGGGATGATGATAAGTCTTAACATTGGGAGGAAGACTTCCCAGGATAAGAGGGATGGAATGATCGTGGACTCCACGGGAAGGGGGAAGTTCTTTGGGAGTGGTAAAAACAACTTGGTGGAGGGAAATGATAGAGTGGAGATCGGGATGCACATAAGGTGTCTCAACAACATTAATGGAGTGGAGTTGCGCTATAACACCCGAATGACCTTTTTTGAGGATATTTTCCATGCGATGGGAACTAATGACCTCAGGGGAGCCTATTGTGATTCCTTGGAACTTATATTGGTGTCCCTCCTGTTGGAATTGCATGGTTAAGTCCTTGAAATCTATGAGAATGGGGCCTAGAGTGCGTAAACCAAGAATAATGTCACAACCACCCATGTCTATAGCAAACATATGGGATTTCAGGTGATACTAACCAATTTGGAGTCGCACATTTTCACATCTTCCACCACATTTCATGGAACTTCAATTGGCAATCATATTTGAAAATTATTGATGACACGGATGTAAAAATTGACTTCTTGGGCAATGCGGAGATGAATAAAATTATGGGTTCTACCACTATCCACAAGGATGATGACTTTCCTATTTTTGATGTAACCAATTAATTTGAGAGTATGGGGAGCAGAGAAGCTAGTGAGGGCATCAAGTGAAATCACCGGGTCAACGTCTGGTGGATCAGAGGGTGGGGTCAGATCATATGGTGGTGGTAGTTCCTCCACAGGAGGAACAATAACCATATTCTTCAAAAATATCCTCAGTCACAACCATAAAAAAATTATGTTCCTTACACTTATGCCTGGGAAAATATTTGTTATCACAATTATAACAAAGACCCTTAAGTTGACATTCATCCATTTCATCCCTGGTTAATTTCTGGATCTTGAGGGGGGTTGCAGGAGGGGCATAATTGGTGGGTTTAGAGCGAGGAGGAAAGGAGGGTTTGCAGTTATGGGAGAATACAATCTATTGTTCTTTCTTAGCTCGTTGGGTAGCTTCCAACCAAGTATGGGGGCGTTCCATGAGAACATGGGCACGAATTTCATCTTTGACGCCAATGATAAAGAATTCCCTAAAGAAAGCATATGACATGCCCTCTGTTCTGAAATCCAAGTGCTCAAACGCAGCAATAAAGTCTTCCACTGTCCCATACTTCTTTAAATTTGTCAAATGACCTAAATGGTGGGTGCCATAATCAAAGCGGTCATAAAGTTCGGCCACAAATTGTGTCCAAGAAACATACCCTTGGTGTGCCTTTTTTCGCAATTTCCACCATTGCCATCGTTCTGCATCTAGATGTAGGACACCATAACAAAGCTTGGTTAAATCATCAGTAATGCCATGCAAAGAGAAATAATGTTCCATTTGGGTGACCCGGCTTGTGGGATTCGATCCATCAAATTTATTCACCTCAATTCTAGGAGGGAAGAGGTCTCGAGAAAAGTGGATAGTATGAGTACCTTGGTAATGGAAAGAGTCATGGTCATCCTAATAAGATGGTTTTTCAGAAGAGGAAGGATTCTAGGAATGACCCATGAAGTGTTCAAAGGTGGATTTGAGGTCTTTGAGGTCTTTGATGTAGGAACATTGTTCCTTGAGGATCTCAATAGCCGAATTGATTGAGCTAAGGTTGGAATTGATATTCTTGATGTATTTCTGGTTCTGGTGGGTGTCAACAATCAAGGTATTGAGTTATTGGGCTCGTGTGGTAGTCATTTGGAAAAATGGGTAGGAAAATGGTATAGGGGAAACAAAAGGGGTCTGGAGGGGTGAGTGGTACCACTGAGAAAAAAGGTGTCAAAAGATAGGTACCACTATGATTGATGTGAAAAGGGGGATCCAATAGGATAGGGGCCAAATAAGGGTGCCCAAGAAGGGTCGGGTCCATAAAAATAATTGTGTTAAAAATGATAGGTATCACTGGAATCGAGGCGAAGAGAGGAACGTAGTGGGATAGGTCCCAAATAAGTGTGTCGGCGGGACCACTATACTCTTTGTTTTACTCCTGCGGAGTTATACTCCAGCCTAAATAATACTACAGTGACAAAATGCCCAAATGCTTAACATGAAGAAATGTGTAGTAATTTCACAACCAGAATGCAGAAGGCACATTTGCATGGTAATAGATCTTGTATGCTCTCTTTTTGTTTCCGTCCCCAGGGGTAGGATATTCATGGTTTCTACAGACAAGGGTTTTCCCAATGCTATATCTCTCTGATATACGTGCGGGGTCCAACAGTAGTACTCGACCCAATATCTCGGGGCACCAACTAAGGATGCTAGATTGTGCCCTTAGTCGTACTACCCGACTACCCAGGTACTAGAAAGTATCTTCCCAAGTGTTTTTCTCAATGGAATTATAATAGTCAGGTGGTCGATCGGTTTATCTATGGAGGGATTCAGGAGATCTAGGTCGATCCGTATATAGAGATTTTCTTATGCGCTACCACTCGAAGGGGTACCAACAAGGGTTACAAGGGTGTCCAACAGATGTGTGCTTAAGTACCTCTTGTATTTCCTGCGTGAATGACTCCCCGATCGTGGGTTTATGCATGTAACGACAAATCTCTGTAGCTTTAAGACGCCAGGATACGGCTCTACCCTGAAAAAACTTAACCCACAATTTTCTGTCAAGGAAGGTGCTTTGATACCACTTGTAGTATTCCAAATATAAAATAGTATGAAAACCAGAAATATTTTAGCATAGAAATGGCAGAGAAATAATGATATAACCAAAATAACACCAAAAAGAGCACCTTGATTAATGATAGCAATGTTCACTTGCCTCTTTGAGGGGGAAACCTCCAACAGAGCATAGCTCTATTACAATAATCTCCAAGACAAAATTTCTCATACTCTCTATTGCTATTTATACTAAATCTATCTATCCAAAAGAACAATCTAGGGAAGATCCTTCTAGAAGTAGAAGCTTCTATTAAGTCTTCTTACATTTGACTTGTTCCTCCTTATTGCTAGGCCTTATTAATATTGGCCTTTATTACATGGAATTATATTATTCTACCTACGTGAAGGGTTAGGGAGGTTATGTCCCTAACATTTTGAAATGCCCAATTCTTTCACTTGGTTTTTGTTCAAACCAGTGTGTAGAACTCATACATTCTTTCTCAATAATCAGAAATAGAGGTCAATTTCCCTTGGGCACTTGCAATGGAGTTCACAATGATGTCCAAAGAAGTGGCCAAGGAGACTCTGCTAGGCTCTCTAGTGTCCCTTAATTTTTCCTCAAGGGTTCTTAATATAGCCAACCCCTCTTCGATTTGAGTGTTTACATTGGGTGGTTGTGGTGGGTTGGGGTTTTGATCTTCTTGGTTTTCTTGTGAGTGGTTTACAATGTCTCGACATCCAAATTAGGTTGAGTTTTTAATTAAAATACAACAAAAAATTAAATTGGAAATGACTAAATTGAATTAAAATATGATAAATTAAACATACCTGGATAAGATTCTCCCTCTCTAACTCCTCTCTAGCTCCTTAATTCATTCAATAAGAATGAAAAAATGAGGACGGTTTGTGCAAAATGACCACAAATGAAGCTAGCAGCCTCTTTTAAAAAAATATCAATAGGAAGGTTGGAAACCCTTTTCTTGAGACAAAAAGAACACATAAAATCTAAAAACATACTCCACTAACGAGACCCTTTAAGATAATGTTATTTGATATCTCTTATTTAAAATCTCTTTGCTTTTTAATAAATCTTTGCATATTAAAATAAAATAAAAAATTATTTTAAAATATAACATGAGAGCTCTTTACTCTTTAATATTTCTTTGTATTCTAAAAAAGAAAAAAAACATTTAAAAATGTGATATAATATTTAAAATATTAAATAATTAAAATATTAAATTTATATTAAAGTTGATTTGAGAGACGAAGTTAATCCATAATATTAATTGTTACATCTTTTTTCTCTTCTTTTCAATAAGAGCACTCCACCACCTATTCCAAAAGCTCATCCTAACAAGGGGAGGCTCAGTCCCCCCAAAATCACACTAGATATCCTTTACGATTATACCCCCCAAAATCACACTAGATATCATTTACGATTATATGAAATCAGTAGAAAAAAGAAGAGAAGAGAGAGATGCAAAAATCCAAATAGAGTTAGAAACATTAGAAAAAAAGGAGTGAAGAAAGAGACTTAAAACTCCAAATAGAGATAAAAGCAATGATTGACAAAAAAATTAAAGATATCATTCAAACTCAAATAGAGGATAGATTCTTAGGGTTCAAGACAATGAAGGATAGAATTCTAGAAATGGAAAAACATAAACAACCAACCCAAGAAGGAGGGGTTGAAGAAAATCACAACTTGAGAGATAGGATTAAAGAGCTAGAAGAAAAACTAACCAACAATTTGACCCTCAGTAATATGGAAAACAAATTGGATATCAAACCCATCAAAGAGGAAATGAATAACCATGAGCGTAACAAAAGAGCCTTGAACCTCATAATTTATGGTATAAAAGAACAACAAGAGGAGGATAGGCTCGCAATAGTAAAAGAAGAATTAAAAAATAAATCACAAATTGATACAACTTACATCATAGAAGCAAAGAGGCTAGGAAAAATAATTGATCATAAAGATAGGTTGATCCGTGTCAAAGTAAGTTGTAACGACCATAAATATAGCATACTTAGTAAATCTCCAAACTTAAAAGGGTCAAGAATATTTATAAATGAAGACCTCATTCCTGACGACCAAACTAAATTAAGGAAGGAAGTTCAAAAGGTAAAAGAAGCGAAGAAAGAAAGAAAATGGGCAATAATTAGAAATCCAAAAGCTATTGTTAGGGATAGAAATCCAAAAGCTATTGTTAAGGAATGATCATAATAAATAGGAATTTGGGATACTAGGGATCATTTTTTGGAATTGTAGTGGCTTTCCATGGGGCAAAGGTCCTATGATTAATATATTTTGAAATCCATTTTGAATAATTTTGAATTTTGATAAAACTTTAAAGTTTAAATATTAATATTGTATAATCTATTTCAATTTTTTTTTGGGATCTAGAGTTCTATGACTATACATAAAGAAAAAGTGGTTCAATTTCTTTTTATTGTAATTAAGTTTACTAATATACTTTGAAATCCATTTTGAATTTTGATAAAATTTTAAAGTTTAAATATTAATATTGTATAATCTATTTCAATTTTTGGGGTGATCTAGAGTTCTATTGCTATACATAAATCAAATCAAAAGTAGTTAAGTTTTTTATTGTAATTAAAGTTTATTAATATATTTTGAAATCCATTTTGAATTTTGGATCTCTAGTTCTATGACTATACATAAAGAATCACAAGTAAAATTCTAAAGAATCACAGGTAATCACTTACTCTTTTAAGGTCCGATAGACCAATCGATCTTAGTGGACGTTAATCATCATCATCATAATTAAAAATTATTTAAAATTATTTAAAAAAATATTTCATGGAATCTTAAAATAAAGAATGATTGATTTTAATATTGGAGATTACACATCTATCATCATATACACATTTTTGCTATACATTTGTATACATTTGGTAAGCATTTACCTTTATTTTTAACTTTTTAGCTATAACTTATAGAATGGTGATATTTTCATGTGATTAAAAATTTACCTTTATTTTTAACTTTTTAGCCTTTTTACATAATAAAAATAAAATGTAACCAAAAAAATTATTGGCAAAATTTATATTTTTAACTTTTTAGCCTTTTTACATAATAAAAATTAATATGTAACCAAAAAAAATTATTGGCAAAATTTATATTTTTAACTTTTTAGCCTTTTTACATAATAAAAATTAATATGTAACCAAAAAAATTAGGCCTTTGTTTCTTCGGCTTTGATCGCAAAGAATGGGAACGAGTAATCAAGGACGGGCACTAACGGGCACTAGATGAGGGGCATAAGACTGGCCGTACCGTACCGTGAAACTGGGTGACTGGCTTCCTTGACTGGGTGACTGGGTGACTGGCTTTCTTAGCTGACCGAATATCCTTCCGTACCGTACCGTGAGACCGGGTGACTGGCTTCCTTGACTGGGTGACTGGCTTCTTTGTGGAAAAGGAGATCGGGAGATACAGAAGACACAACAGTCCATATGCTTCGTCACATCTGTTGAACCACTTGGGCTTTTCAAAGACTAGGTTCATTTTCCTTCAATCCATTCATCAAGGCATTTGCAGATGGGCACATGCCATAAAATATATAAAAACATTTTCCTTATAATCCTCCATTGATTCGAGAAGATCTTTTCATTTTGTATTCAACTCTAGGACATCCTTTTCTTTCTCAAATTAGATTTTTAACTTTTTAGCCTTTTTACATAATAAAAATTAATATGTAAAAAAATTATTGGCAAAATTTATATTTTAAATGTAAAAATATATTTTTTATTTTAAATTTGAGAAAAAAATTATCTTTATTAATATATAATAAATAATAATTAAATTTTTAAAAATTTGTTTGTTTAATTTATATTTATATAATTATATATATTTTTTAAGAATATAAAAAAATACAATATATCTAATCAAACACAATTAAAATTATAGTGACTACACATGCGATTATAAATAGGTTTTAGATTTACTTGAATAAGTAGATGTTCTTATGAGAAGGTTCAAGGAATTTTTTTGGAATTATCAATTGATATTATATATTTTATTATTTTAAATTTAAAAAAATTATAATATTAATGTATTTTAATAATATTTTATATTAAAAATTTATATAATAAAAATCAAATATTATTGAAAAAATAACAAATATACAATAAATTAAAAAGTTGAAAAAAAAAATTTAAATATTATAAATTAAAAT
>JASDQU010011013.1:50261-64328 GCA_032191745.1 Picea mariana | reverse complement strand
TCATGAGGATATCCATTCATATGAAGGAAGTCTATTGGGGAAAACAAGTTATCCATTATATCTACTTCTACTTCAAAAAATAAAGAGTGAATATCATAAAAAGATTCATATCCAATATTATCAAGGATCCGACAAGAATTAAGCTTGGTCATTCTCTTTCGGTAAACCTTTTCAGGCTTAGGAATGAGATTAAGCAGAACGTTTAAATTATTTCTCGTAAAATTCCTTGTAGAATTAAATGACAGTGGACTCGTCAGATGGATCTAGTCAATTTCTAAAGTTCACTAGGATGCATAAAAAAAAGCATAAAAATCAGGAAAACAAATCAATAGTCGTGTTCCAGGTACAAAAGATTTTTCCCCGACAACGACGCCAAAATGTTTCTGCCTAATTTTCACCTCAGGTTAGCATGGATACATCTTAATCCACTAGGTGCAACCTTGGGGGAAAGTTTCAAGTTGAGATATTGTCACCTCTACTCTTAACTTCTCCGTCTAGGCCAACTCTTAGTGAATCCAAGGGGGGTAGTCCCTAAGAAAATAATCTAAGGCTTTTAATCTAAGAATGATAAAAGCAAGTTCTAGGATTTAATATGATGAAACAAGATTTATAGCAACAACATATGACTCAAGTATAATTAAAGGATACACCCTGTCAATACATGCAAAGAGTCATTCACATTTATAACATACTCCAAATATAGATGATTTGAATAGTAAATGCTTTGAAGTAAAATAATCCAATCGGATAGATGAAAGTAAAGACTAGTGCAGGAAAAGTAAATGTGATGTTTTGAATATGTCGTGTTTATTTTATTTTGAGTATTTTATTATTTGTAGAAGAACAATATACTAGTTTGGGATAAAAGTGAAGTGGGAATTAAAGTCAGGGTCCCCACTCTTTGTGTGCAAAAATGTTTATGTGGCCTAGCATACTTGCTAATCATGGGTTCTTATAGACTTTCCTACCGTGTGTGTCGTATATCCAACGGGGAGAGAACCTATATCTCAAAGTTCCATCCTGACTTAACACACTCCACCAAGGGTAGAGGTCTTAGACATTAGCACAATAAGATATATATTCCTAATTAAAACTGGCATGTCACAACTACTCCCTTCCTGATCCCCAATGGCCACTTTGCGTAGTCACAATGGGAAGAGAATACTAGGGTTTATAGCCAACTAGTTTATTTCCAATATATAACAAAAAATAAACTATTCTAGCAATTAGTGTTCTAGATGGATGATACATGCAAGGTGGATCTAAGCTAGAACTTAAAAAAAACAACTACTCTATATTGTGGTTTGTTTTATCAGTAAGTTAGGTGATGTGAGTTCTTTTTATCCTTTTTAGTAGTTAGAAAAACTTAAGTAAAAATATGAAAGTAATCAAAACAAGAGAAAATACACCGACACCGGTCCCTCTACAAGGACAAGGCAAGGCAATGTGTAGCCTATGCTGCTTTATTGAAATGATTACAACTCCTTTTTTGGTGAGAATGCACATTGATCCTTTATGGTTCAGGATCAATTGCTTACAAGTTTTCAACAAATTTTCTTAAGGCAAGAAGGTGCCCAACTGCTTCAAAGGTTTCTGAGTAAGGTTAAATCTTCAAAAATTCATTAGAATCTCCCCTTGTACCTGTTACTTCTGCATAAAAACAACAAGTAATTAGTCTTACAAGATGCCCAAAAAACACTTTCAAAGTGTTTTGGAACACCCCTAACAAATTGGAAAAAATTAAAGTAAAAAATATGGCAAACCAACAGAAAAGGAACTAAGGAGAAGCTACTAAAAATCTAACCCCCTTAGGATATTTCTTTGCTGATATTAAGTCAACAACACAATGGCACTTACAACTTTCCAAATATTCAGTTAATTGACCCAGTAAAATGCACAGCTTCTAACCTATTGATTTTACTTTGAAATACTAGTTAAAAGCAAGGAAATTTGAAGTAGATCTAGCTAAAAATGAATTCGTTTTATAATAATAATCTAGATCTAAATCTTACTTATGCATGCAAGCTATTTAGCTTTAGATTTTAATTTGAAATACCAAAAAAACTATTACATGCAAGAAATGTAACCAAGAGAAAGATATTATAAGAAATTATGAGAAGGAGAGAAGAAGAATGCTTGTTGTCTTGGAATGTCTTGGGAAATGGAGTCTTTGCTAGAGGAAAAGAGAGTGAAAGTGATATTCTCAATGGTATTTGAAGATGGGAGGAAGTTGACTCGCTTTAACCTATCCTTCAAATGATGTAAACTTGCAATGCTAAGACAAATCTTGCAACAAAAGAGTTAAAATCATGGTGTTTCATATATTATAAAGACATGAAGAGCACGACATTAAGCTAAATAAACATGCATCTCACAACTATCTAACATACATAAACTAATAGAAATATCAATCATTCTTAGATTTTATGTTCATATCCTACAAGGAGATAGCTCCAAACATAGGCCAATAATAATAATTTACAAATGCAAAATAAGTTAAATACAGGTATACCTCATACACAATTGATCACCATGAATCCAAACATCAGAGCTCTATAGCACAATAGCCTCCAAATCCTTTTTTATTCCAATAGAAAATAGATAGATTACAATGTATCACAAGAAAACTCTTAGAAAAATTCCAACTCTCTTACAAGAGGTAGGTCGCCTCTATTAAACAACCAAGTGAGTGGTTAGGGTTTCCTTAATGAGAAGGTGAGTCATCCTTGAGTGAAGGATGATTTGTGAAAGAAAATAGATGGGAAAGGTTTAGGTGGATGGTGAGTGATAAAATAAAAAAGGATGAGTTAAGTTGAGTGGTGAAACCAAATGATGGATGTTTCTTATTCAAGAAAAGTGTGTGAGTTGGCCCATGCGACTTGCTTGACAAGTGGGAAAAAAGCGCTTTAGTGGAAATGGAAACAACGGCTAGACTCAAGGATAAGTGATTTCTCATTTTAGGAAAGATCCAACAACTCTCTTTAAGACTTAAGACAAAAGGAACATGTGGGAGACATGTTTCCTTATTTTAAAGAACCATGATTTTCCTTTTACTTGTCTTTTATTTGGCTAATTTCGAGAGAAATTAATTTTTTAATGATTAATAACCATTATTTTCTCTCGAAAGGTGGGCTATGGGTAAAGTGGGTATTGCGAGACGGAAAATGAATACCCCTAAGGCATATGATGCCTCTTAGTACCACTTTTTTAATTACTCATCAATTACAATTAAAATATCTCGTTTTGAGAGAAATTTTATATTATCCGCAAACATTAAAAAAAAAAAACCTTAGGGGGACTTATAGTATTTCCATGTGATTCAAAATTGATGACTAGTATGGTAATATACATTAGACACTAGGCCCAAACATCACTATAAGGCCCAGACACTAATACAAATACTCCAACTTTGGAGAAATGAGTGAAAAAACCCTACAATCATAAGTTGTTGTAAACAACTAATAATTGCTAGATAAAAAAACACCCCAAAGTTAATGCATTGAAGAGTGGGTTTTAAGTGGCCAATACCTTTTACAAAGTTCAACATACTAGCTCATCTATTACAATTTCCCGCAGGGTTATGGAAATACAAAAATTTGAAGAATGTACAAGGGACCATGGGGCCTGGCTGGACTTCTGAACTCTGAATTTGAACAATATCTTGTTCATCGTTGGCGGCTCAAATGCAAGTCCATCCACGTGCAAATTTGGGTGGTAATAGGGTCAATGTGTAGACTTTCACACTAGATGATGTGGCCCAACAATTTTCTAAAGGGAGAGGAGCAAGCACTTGCCTAAGATGAGTGATGCACCACAATTACAATCGTGTTGTAACATTTGGCAGAGTTGGTAGATGTGATTGGAAAAAATCTATACAAAACCCAACCATTGAGGTATATCTTGTGTAATTTGTAGACAAAGCTTTGAATTTTTTTAGAATAATCCCACTAAAATGGCTAGTGCATTGGTCAAATCAAAGGGCACACCTATATAGCAATAGGATCCCCATTCCATGATGAAGGTAGTTTTCAATTAGTCTTCTTTGGAAATTTTAATTTGATATTATTCACTAAATCCATCTATGAAAGATTAGCATTATTTCCCTTCGACATGGGAAAGGAAATTTTCTATAAATGGAATTAGAAAGGGATTGCGTATAATTACCTTGTTTTGTGAACAAAAATCTATTCAGAGTTGGAGGCCATGGTCTTTTCATCATGGTGGGATAGCTAGGCTAGTTTAGGAACTTTTTAGATGGGGAAAATTACCATGTTTCCACCAATTTATCATTCTCATTGTTGACCTCATTTTGCAAATGGTGAAGAATGCAACATGGACATCATTGGATTGGCTGCACAACACCAATATGTTTTGGTATAGCCTTCAAATCTTTGTAACTCCATGCAAACACATTATCACATAAAGACTTATTTGGCACATGTGATCACGCCCTTGGGCCAATAGTTTCTAATGCGTAGCTTTCGACCGATATCAAGGTTGATCTCTATGTGCAAAGCTCTTCGTCTTCTAGCAATAGGGGTGTTTGCAAATTGTGTTATTCTAGATGTGCTTGAAAGAATTCAATACGGATTTCTTCACACATATTGCCAATGATACTCCTAATATGAGATGGGTTCGTCATGTGCATGAAACCCGTGAAACATTGGGAAACCCACTAACATTGCAGATGTGAAGTAAGTTTCACTATTGTGATTCAATAGATAGCGGCAATGTGAAGTTCACGATATCCATATTGCCAATTAAGCAAGAAGAAAGATGAGTGCATTCTCATCTTGATATCGATGATACTAAGTATGTCATTAGAGTGGAAGAAGAGGTCTCTTAGATCGAAGAAGATGACTTTGGAGAGTTCTTTTGCAAACACAATGTTTGCCTTCAAAACTTGAGCATGGTTATTCTTAGAGTTTTTATCTGATGAAATGCAATCTTTTAATGGTAGAAGATTGCTAGGAATATGTTTATTCAATTTCATGACTTGTTAGATAGCTCATTGGTTAGATAAAGAAATATCCTTCTTTATATCTAACTGATAAAAGGAAGTAAAAACATAATGTTTTCTTTAAACATGGGTAGTGCATCTCCATCATAGCAAGTGCATGTACTCATTGTTTATTGGTGTAGATATGTCATGAGGTTTATAATGTGTGAGATCAACTTCTCCTTCACCTTATGTCTTCTCAAATTTCTCTAATAGTGCTTAGAAAAGGATTCACACGGAGTGGATGTGCCAACCACTATATTTGACCTAACTCATGATTATCTAGAATAACAATTTTATTTCCTTTATCTTGATGATCCAATAAACATAATTGTTATCACAATGAAAAGAGCGTAGTTTGCATTTCTTATATACTCGAGGATTGGTGTGCGTGACCACACAGATGTATGCTTCTAGTAATTTCTTGATTGATCAATGACAAACATGAGAGGCACCACTCGAATATGTTTCACATTATTCAACTTCAAGTAGTGGAAGGAATCATAGTTGCCATAGTCCACAAAATACACACATAGTCTAATCTAGTTACTTAAATGGATGGCCTACAGTACTGGCTCCCCACATTTCACATTTAAAACATCTTATAATTGTCTTTTGTCCTTGATATTGGTTCCTCAAATCAGTCTAAGTATGTTTCGACAATTGTTCTTGCATGTATGTTTCGGCGATTGTTCTAGAATATCGATTGTGTGACATTATGGTATCCTAATCTAGGGTGTTGTCTAGGAGATTAAGGCTAGGATAGAAAAATAATTTGGGGAGGAGGAATGTGTTGTGCATGAGATATGATAGTCAAGGCATGTTGTTGCATAGGAACAAATTAGATAGGTCTAGGTTGTGTAGGAGGTCACTAAAGTAGAACTAAAAAGTTTAAGGCGTGTTTTCCAATGGAGATTAAGCATCAATGTGCCACAACTAAAGCACAACATTGCATGCCAATTGTATTGGTGGGATCACTATGAATAAAAAAAAAAATTATCAAGCAATTGTGGGCGATGTACCTGGTTATCGTGGATCTAATTAAAGCATGAAAGATTTATATTCTCTAATGGGCATTCTCTAATGATGTAATTTTGTATACAATACCTACAAAAAATATCATGTGGTTTTTGAAGTGTGTCGACTAACATATTATTACAATAGATGGAGTTTTTAATTGATTTCAAAATGTGATTTGGGTGTTGGTATAATAGTGTCCAATGTGCCATCATAGTATTCACTGTTATGTTGTAATGTTCCATGATAAGTGGTAGTTTTAGGGTTTTCACCGTAAGGTGGAATGCGAGGAAACAAGTAGAGAAACCATTGTATACATTGTTCTTTTGGAATGTCAATACCACTTTTCTCAAAACCTTCTCCAAGTTTACAATCAAACTTTGTAAGTGGCTCAACTTGTTCTTGATGAATGTGCTTGAGCGTAGGGATGTCCATGGATGGTTGGACTATCTCACTTTGTTATTGTAAGAATTTGTTTTTAACTTCCTAAAAGGTTAAGGGTAGGTTGGAAGTGTTCCCACCAATTAATAACACACTTCCTAAGGGTGCTCTTAAAATATATCTTGAATTGATCATCAATGGTACCTAACAGAGGAAGGTCCAAGTGGTTCTGCACGATTACCATATGATCTATTCAATTTCATTGGTCATTGTAGAAAAAGATGTGTGTGGGTGAAATTTGATGATGCCCATAGTCGGAGTAGACATTACTATAATTTTACCAAAACTGAAACTAAAGGCAACAAACTGTGGGGGTACTACACTGGTCTTTTGAGAAAAAAAAACAACAATCACAGAGGTGCATGTGGGTAGAGAAAATATGGGAGTATTTAGGCCTAAAGTAGTATTTTTGTCTATGGAAAAATAAGAAAATGTGTCTACCAATCGTTCTAGAAATCATTGTAACTCTTCAACAAATTCTTCATCTACTGGGTTAGAGTAGATATAATTATAATTGTGAGTGGACATGCAATTTTCAAACTGTTCATGTAGAGTGAGGTCATGCTCTAGATTAGGGTTCAAGGCACACAAAAAGCATTGAACAACTTTGTCCTACTATTGGTGGGATTCGGTTCTAGTTTCAAGAGGCTAGGAGAAAATTGTGCACTGCTAACACTAGCAACCACAACAATTTACCTTACAATCCCAATGTTGCAGTGTACAATTTGTTTTAGGAAACACAACCAATGTTGTCAATGGTATAACCCTACACTAATTTACATTGAGTAATTAACAATTAACACATCTTAGTTCATAGTAACAAACCATAAGTATAAACCATATGCTTTAAGCAATAAACAAATCATTATTCTAACTAATGAATATAAGAAATCTAAAGAAACAAAATATATATTTGACTAGTTGTAACATAGTGAATACATATCTTATTATAATATAATATATTACATGCGATATGACTACTCACCCAATTTCCCTTTTTAATGCAATTGTTGATATAAATACATAGCCATCATGTCAAGATCGCATTATTTGGGTCCATAAGTTGCCCCTTAAATATGCACAAATACCACAAATCATCTTATACATGCACATAAAACACATGTACTCAAACATGTTTCTTGCTTACAGTTGGTTGGAGACTCAAAAGTTATAATTGACTGGTTTTATTTTAAAAATAATCTGCAGGTGATTAATTTACAGCCTTGGATGACAATAATTCGCCAGTTGAGTAAACATTTTCAGACTTTGAAAGTTCAACATATCTACAAGGAATATACCAGGGAAGTTGATCAATTGTCTAAGCAAGTTTTACAATTGGATGAAGGTGTCTTATATTATGCAAAAGGGATGTGAGCACATGTAGAATTTTTTGAAAGAATGACATTAATATAAATATGGTTTGAATAAAATGATGATTCTGGTTTTTTGTATAAGGAACATTAAATGATGTTTTTTTTTTTTTTTAAGAATCTATATTTTAAATAGTTTTTTTTATAAAGAGGTTAAGTTATGATATTAGAAAGCATATGTAAACTTCTTTATAGACTGATCATGTAAAGTTAACATTATATTTTCTAATACAAGATTTTTTTTTATGTACTGATCATACAAAGTTAACATTATATTTTCTAATATAAGATTTATTTTCTATTTGAAAAAAAATAATAATATATCAAATGTATAACATATTCCCTAAATCAAGTCACTACTACATTTGAGATTAAAAAATGACATTTAATATGATATTAACTTCAATAGAAACCCTTATGTTGTTTTTGGTATTGGAATGCCAGGTTGTAACTAAAACAATTCTTAAATTATGTTGCTAGTCACTTTATTAATGCTTCTAAACATTGTATTATCATGATGAGCTTGGAAATTAAACTTTGTTACATTTCAATCTTATTTCTTAAATCCCTTAAGATAACATCATTTTATCCATATATTTTATCCATATACTTTCATTGGTTTATCCACATTGATATGATCATATGCCATTATATCTCCTCTTCTTTCCATACTCCTTGGATAATACTTTTTTATCATTTTATTCATGGTACTTTCATTGGTTTATCCACATTAACCCATTCATATGATCCATATACTTTCATTGGTTTATCCACATTGATATGATCATATGCTATTATATCTCCTCTTCTTTCCATACTCCTTGGATAATACTTTTTTATCATTTTATCCATGGTACTTTCATTGGTTTATCCACATTAACCCTTTCATATGATCATATGCTATTATATCTCCTCTTCTTTCCATACTCGGAAAATAATGTTTTAAGAACTTCATTGAAAATACCCATCTATTCAATATGCCATAGCCAAAATGTATAATATTACGCACCATAAAGATTTGTTGAAAAATATATATGTTTAGTATTATACACCATAGAGATTCATTGGCCATTAAAATCATCACATGGCTCACTAGAACTCTTGATTGACTCTATGAAAGGAGATGTGTTGGAAAATTTAGAACCAAACTCAATTGATATGTGTTAAGGTGTGTGGTTTTGTGGTTAGGGATTAATGGATACAGAGTTAGGGGTTAGTGGAGTTGTCACTCATAAATAGTTCAAGACACTTAAGGGTTTATGCAGTTATAATAGTTAGGAGTTAAGGTCAATTATGGTTTATTGGAGTTATAATGGTTTTGGGTTAATCTCAATTTGGGGTCAACAAAGGTTTAGGGGTTATGTGATTATATGGGTTAGCAGTCAAGGAGGTAATGATGTTAGGGAATTAGTGGGGTATGGGATTATATAAGTTAGCAATTAGGGAGGTAATGATGTTAGGGAATTAGTGGGGTCATACTTAGAGTATATTTGGGTCTAAAATGAGTCTCCTAAGGAACATATTAAAATATTAAAAGCACATGCCACATCACATTAAGTTAGATGTGTTATCTAGTGAAGGTTAATGCATATTGTTTCATTAATGATAGTTTCCAAGTAATTTGGATTAGTGTAAAGCTAAGAGATGAAAGTGAAAAATAACAATAATATTTTTAAATTATCGTGCACACAATAAATGATGTAGTGCCGAAATATTTAAATTTATATGTTATCCTACCCACTTATATGGGGATAGAAATGTTCCCTCTAATTATAGGACCAATATGATTAGTCTGATTTTAGCCAAGCTTTATGGAATTATTTTGGAAAAGAAAATTAGCCTTTGGCTAGAAAGTCACGGTAAAAGAGCTAAAGGCCAGGCTGGGTTTAGGAGATATCATTCAACTATGGACCGTCTTGTTACCTTTAGGATCATTTCAGAGGAGTTCCACAATACTAAAACCAATCTTTTTTGTTGTTTTGTTGACTTCAGAAAATCTTTTGACACGGTTCCTAGGAAAAATCTTTGGAATATGTTGGAAGAGATAAAAGTTCCTTTCGAGTTGAGGCCTGCTGCAATAAGGCCATATGAGAACTTTATTGCCAAGTTTAAAAACACTTAGGGCTGGTCGAAACAGATTAACTGCAATATTGGAGTAAAGCAAGGTTGTCCCTTGTCCCATACCTTTTTTGGCATATACATTGACAAATTAGAAGTTTGTTTGGAAGATGCAGGTTGTGTTGGCCCTACTCTCGCTGGTATAGTCATCAATCTTCTTATTTATGTTGATGATACCATTCTTATGGTAAGGAGTCCCCATGATCTTGAAAACCAACTAAGAATCCTCAAGGATTTTTGCTCCAATATGGGTATGATTGTTAATACTAACAAGACTAAGGTCATGATCATTAAATCCAATAAGATCACTTTTGATACCTTCATATATGACAACAAGTTGGAGGAAGTGACTTCATAAAAATATTTTGAAATCAATACTCATCACAAGCTCAACTGGAATTATAGCATTGAGAAAAGGATTATTAGGGGATGGAAAGCTTATTATGGGCTTGAAAACAATTGTAAATCACTCAATCTTTGGATATAGGATAAGATGAAACTCCTCTTTGAGACTCTTGTTACGCATGTTATTCTTTATGGATGTGAATTATAGGGATGTAGTATCTCTCGTGAATCCTAAAGAAATATAGAGCAAAGATAAAAGGGTTTTACAACCTATAATCTCAAAATTAAAGGAAATATGCCCTACTCCATCCTCCTCTTAGAGGCAAGACTTTCCCCCATTGAGAGCACGGATATGACTAGATACCTAATGTATAAGAACAAGTTAAACAACATGGAAGACAAGAGGCTTCCTAAAATTGCTTCAAAATATAGTCGTAACCACCATCACCTCAAGCAAGGATGGCATAAAGATGCCCAATCTTGGCTAAACTATTGGAGAATCATGGAAGACACCATTTTGTAGAATAAGGATACTATTAAAAATATCATCAATTCAAAATTGAAGGAGAAAATGTGGTGTGATAAAGGGTTAGAGGAAAAAATAAAATAAAGTTATTATAAGGATGTAATCAACCCTAATCTAGAAGATAAAAATTATCTCTTTGTTTTGACAAGTGTAAAGGAAAAAAAANCATTGCTAATATAAGAACAAATTCTCATGAGCTCCATAGTGGAACTGGGCGTTGGTCAATTCCTAAAACGCCTTGGGATGAAAGAGTGTGTCACCTTCGTGACACTAACAAGGATGAAGATGAAAAACACTTTCTCTTAGATTTTCCAGCCTATACCATGATTAGATCCCAATTTCAAAATATTTTTCACACTACCAACCTTCCTAACCTTTTAACTTAACAAAACTACGGTGATCTTGGAAAGGTTCTCTTAATGCTTTTCGAGCACAGAAACAAAACTCTAAGGAATTGCAAGTAATCCCTTACCCTCTTAAGGTTTGATAGACCAATTCAGTCTTAGTGGATAATAATAATAATAAATTTAAAAAAACTTAGTTCTTCTCATTTGGTATCAGAGCAACTCTGATCCCCACCTTTGGCCACACTCTTACTAGAACCATTTTGATCTAGCTTTTGGCCACATAAATTATCAGATTTCTTTCTGATTCAAATATTTGACCAAGACTTGGCCCTTAGCTATTTAAAGTTAATAATTTCGCTACATATTAAAAAAAAATAACAAAAAAATAAAAAATCAATTTCAATTGAAGAAAAAAGTTGATTCTGCTGCAATTTTAGAAGAAACCAAAAAAAATGGAAAAAAGGGTACGAAGTAGAAATTTAGCACACAACCGCACACTCTACAATCTATCAGAGGGAGAATACCAAGTCGACCAAATTTGTAAAATCAAAGGTGAAAATCGTAATTGTGACCACCACTTATAGCTACCATACAAAATTGCCTTCTACACAGTTCACGGTCCGTAATTAGTCTACGTCATACCATAGCCGTGAAATCTTGGCTTAAGCGAGATTGCTGCCATATTTGCTAGCGATTAAAGGAGCCACCATAGATTGGTTTACAACAGAAAGAATGCACAGTAAAGGGTGATCCATCACACATTACACTGTCACATTTCAACCACCTTCCTTGGCCAATACCCTACCATCTAACCGCCAAAAAATACATTTTGTGTGTGATGTGAAAGTCTTGTGCACGGAAATCAAAGGGACTATCAATGAAAATATAACCAAAGGTGTAAACGAAGGTATAACCAAATCAAGAAAAAAAGGGTTATAAACGAAATATATATATATTGAAGGTTTTAAAAGGTGAAAAGGGGTTATAAGAAGGGTAACTAAAAGGACAAGTTAAAAACATAAACCATTCCTTAAGTTCAACTCAAGGGGTATAAAATCAATTGGAAAGTTTAAAGTATTATAAAGGGAGGATAAAAAGTTATAAAGTGTTAACTACAAGAAGGTAAATTATAAATTTTATTAAAAAAGTGGAAAAAAAATTATCCAAAGTTTTATCAGTTAAGTTTAAAAGGAAGATTATAAAGGTTGAAGACTTTATATATTTCAAGACTTTAATACTCCAGTGAAGAAGGGAATAAGTCAAGAAACAAAATTAATATTTTATTATATTTTAAGGTATTATATATATACAAAAGAAAATAAAAAGGGGTTCATTAAAGAAAGGAATTATAGGGGATCTTTAAAAAATGGAGTTTTGTAGTGAAAAACAAGGAAGATTCTCTCATACTTATAAAAATAATGTGGATTTTTTATTAGAAGTTAATGGGATTATTCAACATCGTTATTTTCTCGAATTTCGAGAAAAATCACATTAATGTCGATCTCGCGAACCAATTAATGGTTTTAGAACCAAATATAATTGAAAATGACACACGTCTTTTCGATGAGAAATATGAAATTAAAAACCTACAACTATCTATTGGTGATTACAAACTCATAGTTCAATTCAATGTGGTATCAATGTATCAAGACAATGTTTATATAAYTCTAGGGTCAACTTGGGTAGATACATTGGGTACTTTTATTTTCAACACAAGGAGAAAGTTTTTGACATTTTCTTATAAGAAGAAGAAAATCACATTACATGACATTACAATGAAGTCAATTTTAGAAGCTTCATCATCAGAAGACCTAAATGACATACCATAAGTGATCCTTCAAGATAATCAGAAGTCAATACAAAAGTTGCAAGAACGATGGAAAGAATGTGACAAGATCATCATTGAAAAAGATGAAGAGATTTCTTGCCTAAGAAATCATAATCAGAAACTACTTGCAAAAATCATGAAGTCCAAGGAGAAGAAGTGGTGTTTTCAAAAGTTGGAACAAGAAAATCAAGGTCTCAAAGATAAATTAATCGAAGAAGAGGAATAAATCTCATGCCTAAGGAACCTTAATCATAATTTACTAGAACAAATTAAAATCTTAAAGGATGAAAAAAAGGAGAATCTAGAATCAAAAAATAAAGATGACAAGTGGGCAGATAAAAAATAACCTTTACGATTAAAACAACATAATAAGAATTTGCTAACACAAATTAAAAAACTTAAGCATGATAAGAAGTCTTTACAAGAAGATCTAGATTGCAAAACATCAATAGTTGATAAAGAGACAATGACTGAACCTATGGAGCTAGAGAAGTCTTTAGATGTAAAAATCTCAATTTTGGATAAAGGAATTAATACAACTCTATTCAACCTTACAACTCAAGTAAAGATATCTTCAAATGTCGAAGTAGAAACAATCCAGGGGTATGAAGAAGACTCAATTCCAGAAGTTAAGCAAGAAAAGGCTACAAGTATACGAAGCAAAGATCAAGTTGCAAGGATGCCTTATTGACATCCTACTCACAAAAGTCAATAATTCAGTTAATCAATGTATCAATAGAAACAAATAACCGATATGCCGAAGAATATTAATTCCACTACAAGTGTGGATCAAAGTAGAAGTTATCATGGGAGTAGAAATGTATCAAGTTCTTTCCAAGAACCCTATAAAAGCCCAAATCTACATAATATCGAATTAGGATGGGAAGACTCCTTTACAATTCAACATTTCTTCTCAGTGCTTAGAAGATCCTATCGTCTCAAGTCCTCAACAACTACTAACTCAAGAATGAAGAATAAAGAGACAATAATTACAAGCCAGAGCAAGAGATAATTCTTCCATAAAGTATGCTTTGAGGACAAAGAATTTTTAGGGGAAGACAATGTTATGAACACAA
>JASDQU010011013.1:12725-42774 GCA_032191745.1 Picea mariana | reverse complement strand
CTTCTGGTCGAGAGCCCTATTACACTAGACCAAAGTGGCTGCCTATTTTAATATTCATAAAACTAAATCCAAAAATACTGGGAGTATACCAAACTCCATAATTAATCAAACACAATTAATATTCTTTAACGTTATTGTAGAACTTTTGTAAATATCCATATACAAAAATAGAGAGTGATTTTCACATTTGGTTTCAAAAAATTGTTCCTTATACATGACTATACAATAAGGCCTTTCATAAAAAGTTGAATAAGGCCTTTCTCCCAATCTAGGTGAAGAGTGAGCTTTAATATAATATAATTTATTTTATATTAATTATAGTATATTATATATTATATAATATACTATATAGTAGATATAAAAGTATTATATATATATATATATATATATATATATAATTTATTTTATATTAATTATAGTATATTATATAATTATAATTATAGTATATTATAATATTTCTCCGTGGTTTTGAACGAGAATATTATTTTTTTGAGGTTTTGAAATTAATATTTCCCCACGGTTTGGAATGGGCATACTAGTTTTCTGCGATTTTGAATGGGAATAATACTTCTCTTTTTTTTTTTTGAAGGAGATATTTTATTTCTAAGATTATATTTAGGGTTTTCAATGAGAATAATACTTCTCTATTTATTTTTATTTTTAGGAGATATTTTATTTCTAAGATTATATATCTAGGGTTTTGAATGAGAATAATCTCTGTAGTTTTTACCCTTTTTACCCAGAATAATCTCTGCAGTTTCTATGAACTTCTCTGCTGAAATTATTTTTGGCTTCTTCAAAGGGTTGAGCATTTGGACATCTGATAAATGAGGTGAGTCACTTTTTACTTTGATTCAATTTTAATTTTACGTAAAGAGATTTAAATATATATTTTTTATTTTTTTATTTTAAGTTTTAGAAGTAAAAGTTGATTTGAGAGATAAAGTCGATCCATAATAATAATTGTTACATCTTTTTTCTCTTCTTTTCAATATGAGCACTCCACCACCTATTCCAAAAATTCAGCGTAACAAGGGGAGGCCCCCAAAAATCACCCTAGAGATCCTTTACGATTATATGGAATCAATAGAAAAAAAAGAGAAGAGAGAGATGCCAAAATCCAAATAGAGTTAGAAACATTAGAAAAATGGAGTGAAGAAAGAGACGTAAAACTCCAAATAGAGCTAGAGGCAATGATTGATACCATTCAAACTCAAATAGAGGATAGATTCTTAGGGTTCAAGAGTGAATTGCAGACAATGAAGGATAGAATTCAAGAAATGGAAAAACATAAACAATCAACCCAAGAAGGAAGGGTTGAAGAAAATCACAACTTGAGAGATAGGATTAAAGAGCTAGAAGAAAAACTAACCAACAATTTGACCCTCAGTAATATGGAAAACAAATTGGATATCAAACCCATCAAAGAGGAAATGAATAAGCTAATCGAATTGGACCATGAGCGTAACAAAAGAGCCTTGAACCTCATAATTTTTGGTATAAAAGAACAACAAGAGGAGGATACGCTCGCAATAGTAAAAAAAGAATTAAAAAATAAATCACAAATTGATACAACTTACCTCATAGAAGCAAAGAGGCTAGGAAAAATAATTGATCACAAAGATAGGTTGATCTGTGTCAAAGTAAGTTGTAATGACCATAAATATAACATACTTAGTAAATCTCCGAGCTTAAAAGGGTCAGGAATATTTATAAATGAATACGTCATTCCCGAAGACCAAGATGAATTAAGGAAGGAAGTTCAAAAGGTAAAAGAAGCCAGGAAAGAAGGAAAATGGGCAATAATTAGAAATCGAAAAGTTATTGTTAGGGATAGAGACCAGAAGGATAATAATAAAGAGGAATTTGGGACACTTGGGATCCTTTTTTGGAATTGTCGTGGCTTTCCATGGTGCAAAGGTCCTATGATAAGTTGGATCCTGAGTGATATTGATATTATCTGTCTAGCTGAAACTTGGGAGCATGAGGAGTCTAAGGTCCCTAACATGGAAGGATTTGTCTTGTGGTCGGCATGGAACAAAAAATCCCACTGTAGAGGGATAGGAGGCATAGATTGTTATATAAGAAAAATCATTTCTCCTCACATTCAACTTCATAAGATTGACCCTCTTAATCAATACATTTGGATAGAAATTTCATACACCAATGCTAAGAAGATGTAGATAGCAATTTGTTATTTTGCACCTATTAATTCTACATTTTATAAGAAAAATAATCTAGATAAAAATTGCCCCTATAATAATTTAGAACAAGATATTTATAATTTGAAAAATGAAGGTAATATCCTCCTGCTAGGAGACTTTAATGCTAGGACTGCAACTAATCAAGCTACTATTTTAAGTGATGACTCCAACCATAATCCTTTATGGCTATATGAGGACCTTGTTTTATCTAATAGCTACAAAAGAAGCTCTGAAGACCTAATTGAGAATTTGTTTGGTACTGAGTTGGTCAAGCTCTGCAGCTCTCAAGACCTAATAATTTTCAATGGAGTAATGAAGTGGCCAAACTCCAACCAAATGACATGTATTCATGGGATAGGTAGTAGTGTTGTAGATTATGTGATATCTGATATCCCTGTTTCCAACCAAACAACAACTTTTGACCTTTTAAATGACCATGAGATTGACTTTGATCATAAACCTTTAACCCTAACTCTAAAATTCTCCATGCATAGGAGCACCATTGAAGAGAATTCTGATAATCAAAGGAATTTGCGCTTTGACAAAAGTAAATTTGACATTTTCTTAAAGGATTTAAATAGTAAATTAAATCTCCTAACTTATATGGACAACATTGAAGAATTCTATCATAATTTTACAACTACACTTTCCACTTCTATTAACAAGTTCTCTTTCGAGGTGTCCCATAAAAAGAATAATAGAACAACCAACCCTTGGTATGATAAAGAATGTAAAATTTCTAGGAAAGCCATTAGGGATGCTTCTAATGAGCCCTTAAAACTTGATAAGATCAATATGTACAAAACCCTAATTAAAAGGAAAAAAATATACTATATCAATAAAAGGCAAGAACAACTTTCACAACTATATAAGTTGGATCCTAAGAAGTTCTGGAGACAAATTCTAAAATGCAATACTAAAGAAAATAATAGAATTCCCTTAACGGACTGGAATTCCTACCTTAAAAGTCTTTACGAGTTCCCTAATGCCATGGACACCATTCCTATTGTCCCTACAAAGGAAGAAGTTTTTTCTTTAGATGACATAGAGTTCGGGGTTAAGGGCTCGCAAATGGGAAAGCTAAGGACATTGAAGGCTACCAAGATGAAATTTTTAAAATCAGAGGACCAATGCTTATCCCTCACATACACAAACTCTTCAATTTAGCAGTCAAACAGGGCTTCCCTAAACCCTGGACGCAAAGCCTCATTGTTCCTATTTAAAAAAATGGAGATAAAAACATTCCCTCTAATTATAGGACCATTATGATTAGCCCGATTTTAGCCAAGCTTTATGGAATTATTTTGGAAAAGAATATTAGCATTTGGCTAGAAAATCACGGTAAAAGAGCTAAAGGCCAGGTCGGGTTTAGGAGATATCATTCAACTGTGGAACATCTTGTTACCTTTAAGATCATTGCAGAGGAGTTCCACAATACTAACACCAATCTTTTTTGTTGTTTTGTTGACTTTAGAAAAGCTTTTGACATGGTTCCTAGGAAAAACCTTTGGAATAGGTTAGAAGAGATAAAAGTGCCTCTCGAGTTGAGGGCTGCTGCAATAAGGATGTATGAGAATGTTATTGCTAAGTTTAAAAACACTGAGGGATGGTCAAAAGAGATTAACTGCAATATGGGAGTCAAACAAGGTTGTCCCTTGTCCCCTACCCTTTTTGGCATATACATTGATAAGTTAGAAGAATGCTTGGAAAAAGCAGGTTGTGTCAACCCTACTCTCACTGGTATAGTCATCAATCTTATTATTTATGTCGATGATATCATTCTTATGGCAAGGAGTCTCCATAATCTTGAAAACCAACTAAGAATCCTAAAGGATTTTTGCTCCAATATGGGTATGACTGTTAATACTGATAAGACTAAGGTCATGATTATTAAATCCAATAAGATCCCTTATGATACCTTTGTATATGACAACAACAACTTGGAGGAAGTGACTTCATACAAATATCTTGGAATTGATATTCACCACAGGCTCAATTGGAATTATAGCATTGAGAAAAGGATTATTGGGGGATGGAAAGCTTATTATGGGCTTGAAAACAATTGTAAATCAGTTTATCTTTGGAGTTGGGATAAGAAGAAACTTCTCTTTGAGACTCTTGTTACACCTGTTATTCTTTATGGATGTGAAGTCTGGGGCTGTAGTATCTCTCGTGAATCCTGGAGAAAGAAAGAGCAAATACAAAAAAAAAATTATAACCTATAATCTCAAAATTAAAGGAAATATGCCCTATCCCATCCTCCCTGTAGAAAAAAGCCTCTCCCCCATTGAGAGCATGCTTATGAATAGATACCTAATGTATAATAACAAGTTAAATAACATGGAAGACAAGAGGCTACCTAAAATTGCTTCAAAATCAAGTCATAACCATCATCGACTCAAGCGAGGATGGCATAAAGACGCTCGGTCTTGGCTAAACTATTGGGGAATCATGAAAGAAACCATTTTGCATAATAAAGATACTATTAAAAAAAACGTCAAATCAAAATTTAGGGAAAAAATGTGGCGTGATAAAGAGTTAGAGGAAAAAAGAAAATTAAGGTATTATAAAGATGTAATCAACCCTAATCTAGAAGATCAAAATTATCTATCTGTTTTGCCAAGTGTAAAGAAAAAAATAAGCATTGCTAAGATAAGAACAAATTCTCACGAGCTCCATAGTGAAACCGGGCGTTGGTCAATTCCTAAAACGCCATGAGATGAAAGAGTGTGTCACCTTTGTGACACTAAGAAGGTTGAAGATGAAAAGCACTTTCTCTTAGATTGTCCAGCCTATACCCATATTAGATCTCATTTTCAAAATATTGATCACACTACCAACCTTCCTAGCCTCTTAACTTAACAAAAGTATGGTGATCTTGGAAAGCTTCTCTTAATGCTTTTCGAGCACAAAAACAAAATTCTAAAGAATCACAAGTAATCACTTACCCTCTTAAGGTCTGATAGACCAATTAAGTCTTAGTGAACGTTAATCATCATCATCATCATATATTATACTATATACTATATATAAAAATATATTATATATGATAATGTATTATATATATAGAAATAATTTAACTTATTTAAAATTATTTAAAATTATCCAAATTAAAGTGAGTTTTAATATTATATAATTTAATTTATATTAATTATAGTATATTATATATTATAATATAACTTTAATATAATATAATTTATTTTATAATATATATATATATATATATATATATATATATATATATATAATTTAATTAATTAATTAAATATTTTTTTATGAATTGAATTATATTTTATATTTTAATATTTTAAAAATATTTATCAACTAATTTAACTTACTCATTTAAAATTATCTAAATTCACCAACCTTTATATTTATTTCATACATGTGAATTTTATTTCTAAGGAGTCTCCTCAACTTAGGTTATTATCAAATTTTTCATTTCATTAAAGCTATTTTCGTCCAATTAAAGGCTTGTTAAGATTCTCACTAGGTATGATATTGACTTATTATCACAAATTTTCATTTCATTAATGTTATATGTTATTATCATAATTTGTCATTTCATTAATGCTATTTTTGTGAAATTAAAGGCTTCTTAAGATTCTCACTAGGTATGATATTGACTTATTATCACAATTTGCCATTTCATTAATGTTATATATTATTATCACAATTTGTCATTTCATTAATGTTAATTTCTTCCATTAAAGGCTTCCTTAAAATTCTTACTAGGTATGATATTGATTTCTTCATCTCACTTATGTACTAATATGATATTGAATTCTTCATCTCACTTATGTACTATAGATTATATGCTCCATGTCATGATCACAATTTATCATTTCATTAATGTTATTTTCTTCAAATTAAAGGCTTCCTTAAGATTCTCAATAAGTATGATATTGACTTCTTCATCTCACTTATGGACTAATAGATTATATGCTCCATGTCATTATTACAATTCGCCATTTCATTAATGTTATTTCCTTCCAATTAAAGGCTTCCTTAAGATTCTCACTAGGTATGATATTCACTTCTTCATCTCACTAATGTATTAATAGATTATATGCTCCATGTCATTATTACAATTCGCCATTTCATTAATGTTATTTCCTTCAAATTAAAGGCTTCCTTAAGATTCTCACTAGGTATGATATTCACTTCTTCATCTCACTTATGTATTAATAGATTATACAGTTTTAGGTTCCATATTATACCTTTAAAATTATCGTTAGGTATGATATTGACTTATTCATTAGGTATGATATTGATTTATTCATCTTACATGTAGGAAATATAGACAGTTTCATGGGGTTATTTGAAATAAACGTTTCAGTTTGTTGGAAATCTCTGTAACTTCTGTTGGTACCCTATCGAGTAGTACTGCATTAGATAGGATCTGTACACAACCATCACTACCATGTACTATCAAGTATATAGGGAATCTCTTAGGTCTCCTGAAACCATCCCTAAATCAAATGATCGATCACCTGACTGTTATGGTGACACCGAGAAAAACACTTAGGTATATACTCTCTAGTACCTGCGTAATCATATTGTATGACTAAGGGTACGATCGAGCCTCCTTTGTTGGTGCTATGAGATATTGGGCTGAGTATTATTGTTCAACCTTGCACATATATTAGAGTGTTATAGCGCGGGGAAAACCCTTGTTTGTAGGAACCCTAGAAACCCTAATCCTTGGGAAAGGAACAAAAATAAATAAAAATAGAAGAGATCTATTGTTGTGCAACCCTACCTCCTGCATTCCGGTTGCGAAATTCCTATACAATTTTTTTTGTTAACAATTTGGGCAATTCGTCACTGCAATATTCTTCAGGTCGGAGTATAAATCTCTAGGAGTAAAAAACCGAGTATAGTGGTCCCGTCGACACCCTTATTCATGACATATGCCATTGGATTCCTCTCTTCACCTCGATAGACATGGTACCTATCATTTTTTTTTTTTCCGTAAACTCGACCCCCTTCCCGACACCCTTATTTAGGTGCTATCCCATTGGATTCCCCTTTTCACCATGATCGTTGTGGTACCTATCACTTATAAGTCTCTTTTTTTTTATCTGTGGTCCCACCCACCCTTATTTGACACCTATCCCATTGGATTTCCCTTGTCGTCTTGTTCATAGTGATATATGTCACTTATTCACTTTTTTTTCAGTGGCCCAATCCCCATCCCAAGCACCCCAACTTTCCATATGGCCATCGCTCACACCTAAGAACTGCAAGACAAAATAAAATAGAACAAGGCCGAGTTTGACCATTTCGAGGACCAAGTCAAGACCAAATTTCCCAAAGTTGACAGTCGATTTGACAAATTAGAGGTAAAATTTGACACCCTCAATGGCACTCTCAATCAATTGTTGAACTAATCCCAACCCACCCCCCCCTTCCTTGAACAACCCTCTCAAGTAGATGGTTCTAACTCCTCCCATACTATGGCCTTTTAGTCCAACCCCTTTCATTGTGATCCCCGTCTTCCCAGAGTTGAGGTCAATAAATTTGATGGCTTTTATCCCACGTGTTGGGTCACCCAAATGAAGCATTATTTTTCTTTGCATGACATTACTGATGAGTTGGAAAAACTTCATTATGGTGTTCTCTATTTGGATCTTGAATGCTAGCAATGGTGTAAAAATGCATACTAGGGGTATGTTTCTTGGACCTAGTTTTTTGTAGAGATTTATTAATGATTTGACATCAACACCCACTATTTCGGTCGTTTGACCAAGTTGAAACAATCTGGCACAGTGAAAGACTTTATAACCACCTTTGATGACTTGGATTTCAGAACAAAGGGCATGATAGAAGCCTTCTGTTAGCGATTATTTTTGTCATTAGGCGCAGAAGCACCCAAGTCTGTAGATTGCACACGAAATGTCCAAGCGCAGCACGGGAGAATCCCTATTTTTCCAAGTAGCAGGTCAAGCGAGCGGGCAAAATGTCGTCGGCAGCATCCAAGATCTATTTACAAAGCAGATCAACGGTCACTGGGTTTTCGAAGCTACCAAGTTGCCCAAGGTTTAGTGCAAAGGACAACTCTCGTATTTCACAGCAGGTTCGGGTCGTCCGATCTAACTGGGACAGGTGGCAGCCTGTCAGCATATCGCGGATCAGGGTTTCGGGGAACAGGGAGCCCTCAGCTCATTGCACTTGGAAGTACCAATCAGCGAAACGCCGAAAGTTCCTTTGGCGCCGAGCCCACGGTCTCAGCCCTGGGTCATATCAAGCGAGCCTGCAAGCGAAGGTGGCTCCCCTGTAAATATCAAATGCCCCCTCATCTGTTCATCCTAACGACGTGTGTCGCAAGATCTGGTGGCGTCGGTGTTTCGACGGTCGGGAGTTCGTAGGGTGAGAGTTTCATGTTGTTCAACATCGCGAAACCCCGAACCCCGATAGCGTCGAAAGCGTAGAAAGTGGGGCCCGCGGTATCACGAAGTATTTTAATCCATCCATCCAGAGGGGACACCTGGCAGCAAATAGAGCCATCTCGACGCTTCGCACATTGCGACTCCAAAACGCAAAGAGCAGCTCTGTTATTTTCCGATGCGCGAGGTGCCGGGAGAATCCCGAACCCAGGCCCATGGTATCGCCGGGAGAGTTAAGAGGCATCAGATCTATAGGGACGCGCGGTGCCAGATTAAGCCGTCTCGGCATATCGCTCATCGCGATTTCAATCAGCAAAGATTAGCCCTTTCATATTCGCGAACGCCGAAAGCGCCTTGGGAATAAGCACATGGTTACAGCCCATGGTCACTTGGGGGGAGGAAGGATCTGCGTAAAGATGGCCAAAGGCACCGAGTTCAGTTACAGAGGGGATCATCGCAATCTTCAGGTGCCATCGGACCCGATCTCAGTACTGTTTCCATCATTGAAGAAAATAAAGGCAAAAGCGGGTGGTTGAAACCTCCTTTCATTCATTAAGTAAGGGGAATGGAGGGTCTGGTGAGCCGCCTACTCGCAGAGGTCCTGTGTATCGATTTTCTCAAAGAAGCCATGCCGAAGTTCTCAGCTCGACAGAGAAGTCTGCACACGCTAGCCGAGCACTTAATGGCTCAGCTACCCTCCTTACAGTCTGCACACGCTAGCCGAGCACTTAATGGCTCAGCTACCCTCCTTACAGGAGCCATGCGTAGTTAAGGTGGCACTTAAAGAAAGATATCAGTACGAGTTTGACTAAAGGGACACCAAGCCTTGGGTGACTGGGCACGCCTCTGTGAGGTGAATTTTCCTGAGTATATAAACTCAGTCTTTGTATTTTGTAAGTATCGATGGTAGAGCATAGCTCCCGATTGTAAAGTTTTAACAAACTCTAGTTCTCTGGTTATGTATTGGTATGTAAGATTTCTTGTTTAATGACAGACAGTCTTCTCACTCCATCCGGTTTAGATCTCATACTGAGAGAGTTCGTGATCGACTGATTCGTGCGAATGGTTGCAATTATGTTATGATAAAGGATTTATTGTTCCATTGTTGTATTCTCCAGTTTTCTGCATTTGAATGTAAGAAGATCTTGCATTTAGATGTTATCCTCTACAGTCTGTTAGAAACCTGATGTTTACGACAGACCCTTGAATCTTTCTGATACAAGTCTTCCCCCTACTCACCCTTACTACAACTCACTGTCTGAAGTTATCTAAGACCTCATTTGCCCATGCATGCCTGACCTAGTTTCGAAGTTAGAGCCACATCGTCTTGAGTTAACCTCCATTTGATCACCCCATTAAACAAAATGTGACATTAAACTGATGGGTGTCGGGCTCTGCTCCTACTGCAATCCAGGAGTGACTTCCGACGCTAACTTTTCTAGTGTCGTTTCCGAGGATGAAGTTGAATATTTTCCCCAAGATTGAATGACAACGATTAACTGATTCTGAAGGTGCATCAGATATCAGAATTATCAAGATTGTTGCTGTGCACCTGGCGACTCCATTGTGATGACCCCACTGGGGCGAACCTGCCGCATCAATTCTGGCTTTCAGGGGTAGGCATACGCGGTCTCATCCACAGTTGCCTCTAGCTATGTCCGAAACAAATCCAGAAGTGGTGCTCAGAAAGGGAAAGGCCTCTGAAGAAGAAGTGTCCACCACCGAACCAGGTAACCTACCATATCTTTCTGTGGGAATTCCTTTTTCTCCTCCTCAGTTTCTTGATAGACCTGTTTCTAAAGTTTCATGTTTCCTAAATTTTGGGAGTGTTCCTGTTGAGTTTTCCTCTCCTGATCTGCGACCGGAGGGACAAGACCTTGTCACTCCCCTCTCCCCTGAAACTATACCTTGGTGTGGACTCAGGACCAAAGAAGATTTCCCCAGTCCTTTCTTTACTACTCCTGTGCAGAGAGAAGCACTCGCTGACTTGAGCTCGTTAGCCTTTTCCTTAAATCCCCTCTTATTTCCCACTCTGCTTCGGGACTCATTCCCACAGCCCCTTCGCGAACTCCTTCTCCTCCCAGTTCTCCCCCACCTAATATCCCTATGGCTGGTGCTAATCCCCCTCTAAATAGAATGGATGCCATAGTCGCTGCCAGATATGCTCCCTTAGTTCTACCCCATCCTACGAATCCTCTCCCTGCTGGAGATTACTTGAAATACATGCCCAAGTTCACCGGGGAAGGGGACGTAACTGCAGAGGAGCACCTGGCTGCTTTCTACAGCTACGCAGATAACCTCAACATAGAAAATGAAGATGTCTGGATGAGAGTCTTCGTCCAGAGCCTAGATGGTGAGGTGAGGAAGTGGTTTAGAGGATTGGCTCTAGGATCTATCGCTGGGATTGAAGCTCTAGATAGTGCTTTCCTGAGGCAGTGGGGAGATAGGAAGGATTTCATGTATTACATGACAGAGTTCAGGTCTTTGAAGAAGATGGATGGAGAGTCTGTCTCTGACTTCTCCAAAAGATCCAATAAGATGTATAATAAAATCCCTGCCGAAATAAAGCCTTCAAAAGCCTCGGCCAAAATTTCTTATGCTAGTGCATTTGGCCCCAATTTATGCCTATTATTGAGAGAAAGAAGAGCCAACTCCTTGGCTCAAATGAAATATGTGGCCATAGAAGTGGAATCTAATGTATTAGCAGCTGACAGACTGAGAAACAAGGCCGATGCAGACAGGAGAAAGGGAAGGTCGGAAGCCTCGACTTCTGACCCATCAGTGCCCCACCCTCAAGTGGATGAACTGACCAGGATGGTGAAATCTCTGTCTGCAGAGATGGAGAGAATGAGGGTGGAAGGGAGGAAAGCATACAAGGGCCCTCAAAACAAAAAAAATAAAGGAGGTTTCAGGAGGCCAAACAATTTTACTCCCCCAAATGTGCAAAGAGAGAAGGGAAGAGACAGAGAAGACTAGAAAATTCAGGCCCCTTTTCAAAACAATTTTGTGGCCAAGGGGGAAGAAGGAGAAACAAACGAGCTTGATCCTGAAATCCATTGCTTCAGAGAAACTCCTCCTTTTCCTCATCTCACTCAATCAGCCTATGAGGAGTCTCTCATGGACAATCAGCTAAATGAACTAAGCAAGGGAGACAAGGCTAGTGGCAGCCCAGGCAGATATGATCTGAGGTCAAAGAAAAAGACTATAGCGCCTGACATTCCTGAGCATTACACCAAGACAGAGAAACCTGCCAATGAAGTAGCAGACAATCACAGAGGTAAGAAAACCCAACCCCTCTCTCCCATTATCCAGAGTCATGCTCCCGAAATAAGAGAAATCACAAAGCTCTCATCTTCTTTTAATTTCGAGCATGAAATTCAAAAGATCAGAATCCCTATGCCCCTAACAAAATTGATTAAACATGAAGGGTTCAAAAAACGCTTCTCTGAGATTTTACAGTCTGAGTTCTCAAGCCTTCCCACAGACTCCATCAATTTGCAAGATGAAAAACCTGCAGTTATTTTAGGTCCTATGGTAGAAGATAGGAATGACTCATCCCCTCCCTTCTACACTTCCTTGAACATACATGACAAGGTATTGCACAACTGCTTGATGGATTCAGGGGCCTCTCACAACCTCACGCCCAAAAATGTCATGGAAGAACTAGGGTTAGAAGTCACTCAAGCCTATCATGACCTTTATTCTTTTGACTCCAGGAAGGTTCAATGTCTCGGGGTTATCAAAGACTTGGTCGTGACCTTGTTTCAGTTGCCCATGAAAAGTGTGGTCATGGATATTGTAGTGGCCGATGTCCCCCCCAAGTTCGGTATGTTGTTGTCAAGATCTTGGATAAAAAGGCTGGGGGAACCTTGCAGATGGACCTCACATATGCTACTATCCCAATGTTCGGAGGAGAGCATAGAAGGCTATATAGAGAAGCCCAATTGGCCTATATAATCAGTGATGAAGCTAATCCTACTAACCATCCCATTTTTGCCTTGGACACTGATTTAGGTTCCAGTTTACTACAACTCACTCATGCTCCCGAGCCTCCTCTTGAACTCAAAAAGAAGCCCACTTCTCCTCGTGAACTTCCTCCTTCCATCACCCCCGTTTGGAAAATATTTTTTGATGGAGCCTGTTCCAGGGAAGGTGCTGGTGCTGGGGTGTTTTTTGTGTCACCTGCCCCGGAAACCGTATCTCTATCGTACAAATTAGAATTTGAAACCGCCAACAATGTGGCAGAGTATAAAGCCCTTGTTCTAGGATTAAGAGCTGCAAGGGAAATGGGAATTCAGGAGATAGCAATGTTCGAAGATGCAGAGTTGGTGGTCCAACAGATCAGAAGCACTTATCAAGCTAAGCACCCTCGACTCAGAAATTATAGGAATGAAGCATGGGACCGGATTGACAATTTCTTCTCAGCTTTCAATATCTCTTTTATTCCAAGGGAGGATAATGTTGTGGCCGATTCTTTAGCTGTCTCAACCAGCTTGCTCAAAGTTTCTCTACCGTCCATAGTCCACTCTGATATTGAAATAAAATATAGGCCCTCTGTACCGGACAATGTCAAGCATTGGAAGGTATTCAAAGATGATTAGGAAATTGAAAGATTTCTCCGATCCGTTGATGAATTTTCTACGTTGCATATCGATCAGGATCCTGACACAGAAGATGACTCTCACCCTGAGGTGTTTTTAAATAAAATTGCTAACCACCAGATTATTCATCTACCTAGCAATCACATCCCGAGGGGACTAGTCCCGTTGGAAAGATTGTTCGATGGGAATGATGTGGCAATAAAGGGTAGAGTTGTGGATGAAGATGCTGATACAGCTAAGTGCAACATCGACACACCGAAGGAGCCCAAGTTTGTTAAGCTTTCAAGCAGTTTGACCACAGAGCAGAGGGTCGAATATAAAATTGCTGAAAGAATTTGCTGACGTGTTTGCTTGGACATACGAAGACCTCAAAACGTATGATACATCTGTCATTGAACACAAGATCCCACTAAAGGAAGAGGCTAAGCCATTTAGGCAGAAGCTAAGACAGATAAACCCTATGTTGCTGCATGTCATGGAGAAAGAAGTGAAGAAGTTGTTAGAAGCTCAGATCATTGTCCCCTTGAGATATTCCGAATGGGTAGCCAATTTGGTTCCCATAAGAAAGAAAAGCGTAAAAATCAGGCTTTGTGTCGACTTCAGGAACCTGAACAGGAGCTCAAAGAAGGGCAATTATCCCCTGCCCAACATGGAACACATATTGCAAAGGGTAACCGTTGCATCTAGGATTTCCATGATCGACGGTTTTTCTGGCTATAATCAGATATCGGTCATGCCTGAGGACAGAGAGAAGACAACCTTCACCACTTTTTGGGGCACATTCATGTATGCCAAAATGCCATTTGGGCTAATGAATGTAGGAGAAATGTTTCAACGAGACATGGATATTGCCTTCATCGGAGAAAAAGACCAGTTTGTAGTGATCTACCTAGATGACATCACGGTCTTCTCTAGGTCTAATAAGGAGCACCGCTGCCACTTAAGGAGAGTTTTCTCGAAGTGTCAGAGATTTGGTCTTTCCCTAAACCCCAAGAAGTCCATGTTTGCTATGAAGGAGGGTAAGTTATTAGGCCATATAGTATCAGCAGAGGGAGAAAAGATTGATCCTAGTAGGGTAGAAGCAATTCAAACCTTATCACTTCCCAGGTCTAAAAAAGAGGTTCAGGCCTTTTTGGGGAAAATTAATTTTCTAAGGAGGTTTGTCTCAAATTTTGCCGAGCTAGTGAAACACATCACGGCCATGCTCAGAAAGTGAAACGAGGTGAAATGGACCGCTGAGCCCAAGGCATCTTTTGACCAAATAAAAAGGGCATTGACTGAGAAACATGTGTTGATCAGTCCTGACTATTCTAAAGAATTCCTAATTTTCTCCTTTGCTTTTTTTGATACAGTAGAAACGGTCTTGTTACAGAAAAACGAGAAGGGGCATGAGCAACCCATTGCTTTCTTCAGCAAGGCATTAAGAGATGCGGAGACCAGGTATGAGATCATGGAGAAGCAGGCCTATGCCTTAGTGAAAGCCCTCAAAGCTTTCAAGATCTACATCTTGCATTCGAAGGTGACATCATACGTTCCTTCAGCTTCCGTAAAGGACATTCTTGTACAGCCAGACATAGATGGGAGAAGAGGCAAATGGATAGCAAAAATTATGGAATTTGACTTGGAAATAAATCCCACCAAGATGGTTAAGGGGAAAGGTCTAGCCAAGCTACTGGCTGAATCCAATTATGAAGCCTTCGGAGTTAGTTTCCTCAACACTCGCCCAGGAACTCAGCAAGCTGAGCTGCCCAGCCAATGCTCTCAAGATGGCTTACCACTGGCAGATTGTGCCTGGTATCATGACATTCTGTACTTTCTGCAAGAGTTGAAGCCTCCGGATGGAATGGGTAAAAGCAGGGCAAGAGCTTTAAATCTCAAGGCGGTCAGGTATTGTCTCATTGAGCAAGTTTTGTACTAGAGAGATCCTTTGGGGATGTTGTTGAGATGCTTAAACCTACCAAAATCCCAGAAAGTTATGTTTGATTTCCATGAAGGCCTTTGCGGAGGTAATCATTTCTGGAAGACCACAGCTCATAAGATCCTCGGGGCTGGATATTACTGGCCTACTTTATTCGTTGATGTCTGCAGAGGAATCAGAGCTTGCATCAAATGTAAAAAGTTCTCAGGAAAGCAACAGCTCAAATCACTGCCATTGAAGCCTATAGTATCTCCAGCACCTTTTCAGCAATGGGGGCTGGACTTCATTGGAGAAATTCATCCTCCCTCAAGCGGTCAACATAGATGGATCTTGACAGCAACAGATTATTTCACCAAGTGGATAGAAGTTGTCCCCACCAGAAGTGCATCTCACAAAGTAATTATTAGCTTCCTGGAGGATATCATAGCCAGATTTGGCTGTCCTAGTAGGATCGTCACCGATAATGCTGCTTCTTTCAAGTTTGAGCCTCTAATTAAGTTCTGTGAGCAGTTCCAGATCTCACTAATTCACTCCACCCCCTACTATCCCTAGGGAAATGGTTTAGCAGAGTCCTCTAACAAAAGCCTAATAAGGATCATCAAAAGGTTGTTGGAAGACAACAAAAGGGCCTGGGATTCAAAGTTGAAGTTTTCTCTGTGGGCTGATCGTGTGACAACGAAGAAATCTCTGGGCACTTCGCCTTTTCAGCTAGTCTACGGAGCAGAGGTAGTTTTCCCTACTCATCTTGTCTTACCTGTGGCGAAATTCTTTCAAGACTATGAGGGAGAAACAGATCATATGATCAGGAGGATTCATCAGATAGTAGAAGTGCAATAGATCAGAGAGCAGGTGAGGACCGCAGCTCATAGTCACCATGAAAAGATCAAGCAGGCTTTCGACAAGAAGGTCAGAAAGAAAGAGTTCGAGATCAGGGATTTGGTACTCAAGTGGGATGCCCCTAGGCAGGATAAAGGCAAACACAGCAAGTTTGACGCCCTCTGGATTGGCCCCTTCAAGATCTCTGAGATTTTCTCCAACAACACGTATGGGTTGCAAGATCTGGAGGGTGAAGAGGTTTTCAGCGGCCCAGTGAATGGGCATTTTCTAAAGAAATGTTTTATTTGAGCCTTAGACAACTCCCTTGTTTGTAAATATTGTCCTTTAGTTCTTTATTTAGTTTATTTTTGCGTGTTTTCGGCCTAATAAGTGACTCCATAGCCCAATAGCAAGGCACTGAAGCTGCGGAAGGAGTTCTTAGAGCATCGCATGGACGACTCTATCCCCCATGGAGCCTAATGTTAGCGATTATTTTTGTCATTAGGCGCAGAAGCACCCAGGTCTGTAGATTGCACATGAAATTCCCAAGCGCAGCACAGGAGAATCCCTATTTTTCCAAGTAGCAGGTCAAGCGAGCAGGCAAAATGTCGTCGGCAGCATCCAAGATCTATTTACAAAGCAGATCGACGGTCACCAGGTTTTTGGAGCTACCGAGTTGCCCAAGGTTTAGCGCAAAAGAAAACTCTCGTATTTCAGAGTAGGTTTGGGTCGTCCGATCTAACTAGGACAGGTGACAGCATGTCGGCATATCGCAGATCGGGGTTTCGGGGAACAAGGAGCCCTTAGCTCATTGCACTTGGAAGTACCGATCAGTGAAATGTCGAAAGCGCCTTTGGCGCTGAGCCCACGGTCTCAGCCCCGGGTCATATCAAGTGAGCCTGCAAGCGAAGGCGGCTCCCCTGTAAATATCAAATGCCCCCTCGTCCATTCATCCTAAGGACGCTTGTCGCAAGATCTGGTCGCGTCGACGTTTCAGTGGTCGGGAATTCGTAGGGTGAGAATTTCATGTTGTTCAACATCGCGAAACCCCGATAGCGCCAAAAGCGTAGAAAGTGGGGCTTGCGGTATCACGAAGTATTTTCAGCCGTCCATCCAGAGGGGACACGTAGCAGCAAATAGATCCATCTCAGCGCTTCGCACATCGCGACTCCAAAACGCAAAGAGCAGCTCCGTTATTTTTCGATGCACGAGGTGCCGGGAGAATCCTAGACTCGGGCCCATGATATCGTCGGGAGAGTTAAGAGCCGTCATATCTAGAGGGACGCGTGGTGCCAGATTAAGCCGTCTCGGCATATCGCTCATCACGATTTCAATCAACAAAGATTAGCCCTTTCATATTCGCGAACGCCGAAAGCGCCTTGGGAATAAGCACATGGTTACAACCCATGGTCACTTGGGGAGAGGAAGGAGCTGCGTAAAGATATCCAAAGGCGTCGAGTTCAGTTACAGAGGGGATCATCGCAATCTCCAGGCTCCATCGGACCCGATCTCAGTACTGTTTCTAACATTGAAGAAAATAAAGGCAAAAGCGGGTGGTTGAAACCTCCTTTCATTCATTAAGTAAGGGGAATGGAGGGTCTGGTGAGCTGCCTGCTCGCAGAGGTCCTATGTATCGATTTTCTCAAAGAAKCCATGCCGAAGTTCTCAACTCGACAGAGAAGTCTGCACGCGCTAGCCGAGCAATTAATGGCTTAGCTACCCTCCTTACAGGAGCCATGCATAGTTAAGGTGGCACTTAAAGAAAGATATCAGTACGAGTTTGACTGAAGGGACACCAAGCCTTGGGTGACTGGGCACRCCTTTGTGAGGTGAATTTTCCTGAGTATATAAACTCAGTCTTTGTATTTTGTAAGTATCTATGGTAGAGCAGAGCTCCCGATTGTAAAGTTTTAACAGACTCTAGTTCTCTAGTTATGTATTGGTATGTAAGATTTCTTGTTTAATGACAGACAGSCTTCTCACTCCATCTAGTTTTCATCTCATACTGAGAGAGTTCGTGATCGACTGATTCGTGCGAATGGTTGCAATTATGTTATGATAAAGGATTTATTGTTGCATTGTTGTATTCTCTAGTTTTCTGCATTTGAATGTAAGAAGATCTTGCGTTTAGATGTTATCCTCTACAGTCTGTTAGAAACCTGATGTTTACGACAGACCCTTGCATCTTTCTGATACAAGTCTTCCCCCTACTCACCCTTACTACAACTCACTGTCTGAAGTTATCTAAGACCTCATTTGCCCATGCATGCCTGACCTAGTTTCGGAGTTAGAGCCACATCGTCTTGAGTTAACCTCCATTTGATCACCCCATTAAACAAAACATGAAATTAAACTGATGGGCGTCGAGCTCTGCTCCTGCTGCAATCCAGGAGTGACTTCCGACGCTAACACCTTCTTCAGGGAATGTTTTATGAGTGGCCTAAATGATGAAATACGAGCCCATGTCCTCATGGCTCGCCCCTAGACTTGGTTGGAAGCTACTAAATGCACCAAAGAAGCACAACATGTTGTCTTTTCCCAAAACTAAAAACCCTCTTTTCCTCCTTGCCCTCAACCTACCAACCTTTTCCTTCATGCCACTGCTCTCAAGATCCAAAAATTGACTCGAGCAGAAATTGACGTGAGTGGCATAAATTTTGGTGACTCGAGGGGTCTACGTAGTAAGTCTTGAATGGTGCGTCGCATAAATGAAACACGAATAAAGGCGAGTAGCACCCTTGGAGCATGTAGTGCGTCTTGAAGGGCACATTGCGATTTTTAAACACAGGTGAATCAGTGAACCTAGGTGCCTAGAAAAAAATATCTTACTTTGACATGCCCAGCCTTAAAATAATTATGTATGAGTAAAGTTTATTAATTATAATTTTTCCCTTAAAAAAATTGCTAAGCCTAGTTGAAATTAAAGCCTAGGTCTAAGTAGGATATGAGGACTAAAAATTAATTAAGCAATTAATAAAAGGGGGGTGGAGAAAAATCGAATTTAGAATTTAAAGGAGAAATAAATTATCTAAAAAATAATTGTTGTTTATGTGCAAAACTTGCTAAATTAGAACTTAAACAAAAAGGGAAATTAAATGCAAAAAGGATTGTGGAACATAGAAAGGAATCTAGTCTAGAGAACTTTCCTAATTATAACTCAACTAAGCTTTAAGAAAGCGTCATTCATTAAATGAAATTGACAAAATAAAGGGACAACAAGGAGCGTTTTTAGGAATGCTTTTAGGTGGATGAGGAAAATTGGAAATAAATTTAATTAATTAAAAGGAATTTCTGGTGCAACTAAGGGATCAGGTGACAAGTGTATGGGGGAGAATATTTCCTAATAAAAATTTAATAAAAATAATTAAATGTGCAACTCTATAAAAGTAATGGAGAGAAGAGGAAGGGGATCACGAATGGTATGCGTAAGGTTATGCTGCCAAAATTTCCTTGACTAATTTTTCTTGTGGGAGTTGGGATACCCAGCTCGAAAAGAGAGTGGTAGCTCGATCTTGCGATGCGAGATGGGAGCTATATTATCTCTGGTTTTGTTTGTGTGGCCCCTTTGTGGCTCAGGAGGATAAGGGGGAAGCAGAGTACCCATAGCATTGGTTGGGAGGTACCGATGAAGTCTCTACGGTTAGAAAGCGTGAGGACGGAAGGATCACCAGTTGTCGAAGAACATCTCCAAGCCCAGTTTCGACGGTGATAGTACACTCATCGAGATTTGTATTCATATCTGTAGTTTTAAAATGATTTAATCTGTATTGTATTTTGGTTAATCTGTGTTGTAGTGTTAAAATGATGTAATCACCCAGATATTGAAATCTTTATTCGTTCACCTTGGCAATGGCTCGGCCTGTAGCGATGGTTTTTATTTTTAAAGTGGATTGTCTTCTTATGGTTGGGTACTGGGTGATTAATTCACATTAAAGAGGGTTGGCATTTAAACCCTATGTTTAATAGGTTGGAATGTAATGTTCTGGTCATGGGTTGCTACGCGAGGGAGTTTGAGCTCGTGGAGTTCTTGTAAACTCTCTCAACCTACCTTTTTCATGCAAGTCAAGCATGAGGAGGGTAATATCTTATGGGAGCACTGATTTCGAGGCTGGGTGAATCCTCATGGGCAACCCGAATTGTGTGGCACCAGTGCGCAGTTGTTCCTAGCCTTCTGATAATTTGGATTGCATGGATTCGTTCTACCCAACGCTCTTCCCTTATTCGTGTGTCCCTTCCTCCTAGGGTGTGTGATCTAGACGACCTGGACGCTTGGCACTCAGTCTACCAGCTGCGCAGACTGTTGGGTCACTTGATCCACCCATGGAGGAACCCTCCTTTCCCTCACTGCGTGCACTGTCAGTCTCCACAGGCTCCTCTTGTTGGCCCTATAACTAGCACCTGTGCATGCATTAACCCTCCTTGTCAAACGTTGTTCACCTTGTCCTTATTTTCTACTCGCCTTCTGACCGAATGGTTTCCCCCATAGAGTTCGTTGTCTCATGTTCATTCCCAGCCAATGTCTAACAATTTTAGTTTTAGTCTAATAATTTCATTGGACCCTTATAAAATCGTAACTTCCAAATCCTTCAGTCATGCTATAAATTAACAATCTCGTTGAATGAAGTGTGAATATTTTTTATTTTTCTTATTTTGGGGTTGGGGCTCCTTTAGACTAATGCCAGGGAACGTTTTAGGTAGTATTAGAACATTATGGGTTGCTTTTAAAGTTTGATCCTTGAGGGTCTTACCTTGTGGATATTGGATTGAATCCTTATGTTACACTTAAGAAGAGTCAGAACTCCTAGTGGGAGCCTCCTCAGATAATGAATTGTTTCTTCCTCAGGAAGAAAGCATAGTGGAGATAGGTAGTTGATTGAGGACACGGAAATCCGAATCTCTTGGTAACGACGCTTGACCTTGATGAGATGTCTTGGGAAAATGTTAAAATTTAACTAGTGTAGATCCTTATTAGGTTACCAGGAGGGTGATTATGCCTCGTGATTTCCTTAATCCTTATGAACCTCCTTTTACTCATTAACACCTAGCACGCCTTGAACAAAAGTAAGGGTTACTTGTAAGAATTTACTTATGTTGACCTAGGATTTCCTAGAAATCAGTTTACGCTTGTGCATCTCTACAAGGGTGATTGAGGATAGTTACACCAATCAATCTACTCTTGTGCCACTAAAATACTAATGATTAATGATTGAGCGATTGAATTCCCTTACGCCCCGGAAGTAGTGTTGATTCATGATTATTTTGGTATGTAGATCATGCGCACACCTTGGAAATAATATTTATTATGGATGACTTAAGTAATTAATTAATCGCATGTCTTGGAGTAAAATAAAAGTTTTCTTTTGCACCTTAAAATAAGGAAGTTTTCTCTTGCGCCTAGAAGAATAATGATGTAGGGCTAACTGAGTTATTAGATTTCCTTGCGTCTTGTTTGGAATGTAGATGTATAACTACTTAAGTGATTGAGTTTTACTCGTGCGCTTAAATTATGTTAGTGTATAGATGATTTAGTTGATAGATTCCTTGCCCACAAAATTGAACTAATAACTTTTCTTGCGCCAATTTAAATGATGTCTCATTTGGTTAATTGAATTGATAGATTTTCTAGCACCTCGAATCTAATGTGATTTACGATTGGTTTTGAAATAGATTTATTGCGCCTTGTAGATAGATTTGATGATTACCTTCATGCCTTGAACATAAAATTGACGATTACTCATGCGTTGATAATTATGTGGATGTGTGTTTGTTTTAGTATTGTTTAATCTAGCGCCATTGATTAATGTTGATGTATGATTGATAGAGATAGTGATTACCCTTGCGCCATGGATTATTTGATGTTTTAGGATTGATGGATTGATGAAATGGATGATCGTTAATTATGTTGTTTTAGCTTAGTTGACTTGGACTTGATTGTGTTTGTGGGAAGTAGACACCTCCTTGTTCTTCAGAATAGTCGCCAGCCCTGAGACCTTAAATGGTTAAAAAAAATTGGAACCTGGGCTTGAACGTTTCTTATGTGTCCTCGAGGTCCTAACCTTGCAGGGTAGGTTGGGCGGGTAATATATTATGTGATTCTTGTGATTATCTTTATGATTCTTATGATTCATTATGTTATCTTATGTTATCACGGTGTTATCTAATGATTGTCCTTATGAGATGCGTTGAGCGTTTAAGATTTGTACAGTTATGCATCGCTATTAATTGTAGAATGAAATGATGTTCGATTGTTGTTAATTAATGTGTTAATACATCGATATGGGTGTCGTGGTTCTTGGTGATGATGTGTCAGCATGGTGTCGTAATTGATTGTTAATGGATTAATATTGGTTCGTTAATATATGTGAATGATGTGTCGATGATGTTATTATTGTGACGTTTTAATTTCCTGGCACAACAATAAAATAAAAAAATAAATTTACCTGTTGTATGTCGCTTTTGTTGTCGTAACAACTCGACGGTTAGATATGGTATCAGATCTGGTTCAACCCTACGACTATGGATCGACACGCCTTCCACTGTAATAAAACCTTGACTAATAACTTATCGCTAATTAAAATTAAATCGTCCATGCGCTAATCATGGTTAGAGGATGTCACAGAGGTTCATGATGTGGTGCTAGGGGAGGAGGTGTGACGCCTCTAGTAGTAGTCGCACCAGAGGGGTCTAAACCCCAGGAAGAAGAGCAAGTCATTGGGCGTGAGAAAAATTATTGTGGGGGATGCGATTGGTCTGACGAGGTTCTTTCAAAGGATGTCGGAGGCCTTTATTAACTATCAAGATAGAGATGAGGCCAAGGCATCTCTACCCAATGGTGATTTGCAATGCGCTCCAACTAGCAGTGGTAGCTTCCCAAAGAACTAGATAAGGGTAAGTTCCTGAATTCTTGGGTGCCACGGATGGCGCAGCCACCGAGGCATGGATGGAGAACTTGGTGATGTACTTCTCACTTCATGACTACACCTCCAACATGGAAGTTTGCATGGCGGTATTTCAGCTGAAGGGGAGCACTCTTCTATGGTGGAAGACACTCATGCCACAATTGAACATGGCCTTCAAAGATGTGTCGTGGGAATTGTTCGAGGAGCGGTTCCAGGAAAGGTAATTGTCAAAGGAATTCATTGAGTACTAGCTCAATGAGTTCAGTGCATTACGACAGGGCGACCGTACGGTGCCCAAGTATGAGGCTTGATTCATGGAGCTTCTTAGGTGTGCCCCACATCTGAACACTGAGATGCAAGAGGTCAACATGTGTGTTCGACATCATCTTCAAATTTCGTGCAAGGGTGAGGATCCTAATGCTTCGGGCGTCGCACGATGCAGTCTAGAAATCCCTCATAGCTAAGGAAGATCTTACCAGAGGGGAGCAGGGCGGGACTCTTACAGGACTAATGGGATAGATGACGTCTGCATCACAACACGATCGCCCACAACAACAGTTGTGTAGGCCTGTTCAATAGAACAGGCCAGGAGCTCAGGCGGGTAGGCCAACAACTTCCACTTCGGGGACCAGGAGTATTGGACCAAAGACCGAATGTTGGACTTGTGGGGAGCCACTTTACCAGCGAGAATGTCCAGTTGAGAGGGCCAGAACGACCGGATCAACATGACCCACTATATTAGGAGATTTGGGCAATATCACAGGATTCACACTACAATGAATAACCGCTAGGTCGACCACCAGTCAACTGTGCTTGAGAATTCAGGTACAATCACCGACCAAACCTTTAGTTTTGGATAGAACTTGGTACTGCAGAAGAGCATGCACAAGGATGCAAGTTATATGCATTCTACATGTTGAACATTAAGGGCATGGTGGAAGGATTAGAAAACCTTCTAGTAGTACAAGAGTTTGTGGACGTGATTCCCAGAAGAATTACTATATTTTCCACCCGAAGGAAGGAGGGAATTTACCATCAACTTAAAATATAGAACTGAACCAATAGCAAGAACACCTTATCGAATGTCGACCCTTGAGTTACAGGAATTGAAAATGCAACTGAAGGAGTTGTTGCACCTGGGACTTATACGTCCAAGTGTGTCACCTCGGGGTGCACCTATTATTTTTCATACGAAAGAAGGATGGGTCGTGAAGGCTCTATATTGACTACCTTCATTTGAACGTGGCAACGATAAAGAACCCATATTTGTTGCCAAGTATAGAAATTTTTTCTTGATTGAATTAAAGGCGCGCTAGTGTTTTTGAATATCAAATGGAGATCAGGATATCACCAATTATGGATCTAAGAAGAAGACATTCCTCAGACTGCATTCAAAACAAGGGTTGGACATTACGAGTTATCGTTTTACCGTTGGACTGACAACCACCCCAGGGGTATTCAGGAGTTTGATGAGGGGGGTGTTCCGTGAATTCTTGGACAAGTTGTTCAAGTATTCATGGATGACATATTGACATATTCTTGGACGACGAAGAAATATGACGAAGTTTGTGCTTAGTATTACAGTGATTATGGGGACACAAACTATGGGAATTTGTCGATAAGCTTTTGAGGATTCAATGCTTAGGAAATGTTATATCCGACAATGAAATCACTGTGGATACAATGAAGGTAGAGGCTATTATGGAATGGCCTGGTCTAAAAAACATACCTGAAGTACGAAGCTTCATGGGTTTAGCAAGATATTATCGATGATTTGTCGAATTTTTTTCGAAGATAGAAAATCCAATTACGGAATTGCAGAAGAAAAAAAAGAAGTTGTATGGACAGAGGAAGGCGTGAAAGCATTCGAAGGCTCAAGGAGATGTTGGCGACAACACCGATACTAAAATTCCTCGACATGGATGGGGACTTCCTGGTATGCACATAGCATCCAAGGAAGGCTTAGGTGGAGTCTTGATGCAAGACGGTCAAGTGATCGCTTACGTCTCAAGAAATTTAAGAAAGCATGAAGATAACTACACGATGCATGACTTGGAATTGTTGGTCATTGTGTATGCCCTGAGAGTGTGGAGACACTACCTGATTGAACATAATTTTGAATTGAAAACGGACCATTGTGGTTTACAACACATTTTTACGCAAAGTGACTTGAACACGCGATAAAGGCGTTGGTCAGAACTGCTTAGCGAGCATAATTTCAAGATTACCTACATAAAAGGAATAGTGAACAGAGTGGTTGATGCATTGATTCAAAGACCATGCATATTTTTTGTGATAGTTCTTCAGACGAATCTACGCGAAAATATTCTAGAGATACATCGCGATGATGACTGGTATCAAGAGGTTAAGAAATTTATCGGACAAGACACCATGTTGGTACCAAAGTTTGAGGGATTCATTGTGGACAACGATGGATTAATGAGATATAATAATTGGATTTACGTATTGACCAATGACAAGTTGAGAAGTTTGATCTTAAATGAAGCTCATAGATCAGTGTACATGGCTCATCCATGATTCGTGAAGATGAGGGCAAACCTTAAACCCTTATTCTTCTGGAAATGAATGAAGGCGGACATAGTCAACTACGTGGCAAGATGTCTAGAATGTCAGCAAGTGAAGGATGAACATAGACATCCAACAGGATTACTACAGCCACATGTTATTCCAGAATCAAAATGGGATCTCATTTCGATGGACTTCAACATTGGATTGTCGTTGATGGCAAGGAGGCACGACTTGATTTTCGTGGTAGTTGAAACTCTGACGAAGAGTGCAAATTTTATCCTTATGTGTACGACGTATCAGGCACCTAGCATAGATAGAGTTTTCATCAGCGATATTGTGAGGTTTCATGGCGTGCCTAAGAGTATCATATTCGATCGAGGATTGGTGTTTACAAGATGATTTTGGACTAGTTTCCAAGAGGCCTTGGGAACCCAACTTAACTTTAGTACCACATATCACCCGGAGATAGACGGGAAGACCAAACGAATGAACCAAATATTGGAGGACATGTTGCATATGTACGTGATGGACCAACAAAAGCATTGGGAGGAGTTCTTTCCACTGGTAGAATTTGCATACAACAATTATCAAAGCACCATTGAGATGGCGCCATTCGATTTTCTTTATAGGCGACTGTTTCAAACGCCTTTAAGTTGGGATCAACTTGAGGATAGGGTCCTGGTAGGAACATAAGTGATCCAAGAAATGGAAGAGAAAATGAAAATGATAAGACAAAGGATCAAGGAATCGCATGATCAACAGAAGAGTTATGTCTATCATGTGCATCGTACTAACCGTAGTTATGAAGTTGGCGATAGAGTCATCTTGCGGGTGAAACCGTACAAGAGTTTGATCAAGTTTGGAAAGGGTGCTAAACTCTCTCCTAGGTTCATGGGACTTTTCAAGGTTGTGGAAAGAAAGGGACCCATGGCCTATTGACTAGCCTTTCCTTATTCTTTGAGGCGTATGCACGATGTTTTTCATGTATCTATTTTGAGACATTATGTTAGCGATCCTACACATGTGATTGACATGAGTTCTTTGCAGGTATCAGATGAGGGTGCGCTCACGGTGGAGCCAATCCACATTATGGACCATCGCATTCAACATCTATGACGTCGAACAGTCGATCAGGTCAAGGTCCAGTGGGACAATTATAGTCCACACTCGGCTACCTAGGAGGACACATATTGTACGTGTCAGCAATTTCCATTTTTGTTTGATAGATAGACATTTAGATATTGTCAGATACTTTATTTTTTCACTTGTATACTGTGAAACTTCAGGATGAAGTTTAAAACAAGAGGAGGTGTGTGTAACATCCTACTCTTGCACGCACCTAATGTGACTTATTCTTTGAGGACACTTGTGTGCAAGTGATCTGATTCATTATACGATTGTTTGTTTCGCTTATGGATTATGATGATTATGTTGTGGATATGATGATATGTTATTTGATTATATATGTATCGACATGTGCTATTGACTGGTTTCACCTGAGTGTGCAAGAATATTGACAGATTGAGGATGTCGATGGCATTAGTGGGCCTCCTTGGACTCCGGATCGAGTCAGGGAGTCGACTGTATATGGTTGGGTATTTTTTTTATGCATATGTGACATATGAGTGGGTATATTATGATGTTGTTTATGGATTACTGACATGCTTCATTGATGGATGCAGGATGACGATTGCTTGCTAGTCAAACTCACATTAGGAGTAAATGGGTCATGCACGAAAACCATAGATATTGAGGGAGAGGTGTGGAAGCAACCCTTCCACAGCCTACTATCACTCATGTCGTCGCTCAAGCTGTAGGTTAACGATTACCTAGTTCGAGAGATCCATGAGGTCGTGAGGGTAGAATGATACAGTCGCTCACAAAGATTCTAAGGGGTGCGCAATAAGGCAGGGTCCTTATTACTTAGAGGCCCTTAGTCTCCCACAAAGTCACCTGACGGAGTATTGACTCCAAGGGTTAGACGTCTACCAAAATCATTCAAAAGGAGAATGACACCCTTGGAGCACGTAGTTCATCTTGAAGGGCATGTCACATAAATGAAATATGAATAAAGGTGAGTGGCACCCTTGGAGCACGTAGTGCATATTGAAGGGCACATCACAATTTTTAAACATAGGTGAGTCAATGAACCTAGGTGCCTAGAAAACAATATCTTACTTTGACATGGTCAGCCTTAAAATAATTATGTATGAGTAAAGTTTATTAATTATAATTTTTCCCTTAAAAAAATTGCTAAGCCTAGTTGAAATTAAAGCCTAGGTCTAAGTAGGATATGAGGACTAAAATTTAATTAAGAAATTAATAAATGGGTTTTACAAGGAAAGTCTCTCTATGGTTAGGGGAAAACCATAACAGATGGAAATGACTGCAAAAATCCACTCGATTCTCAAGTATGCTATATAAAAAAATGCTAGTGAGACAAGATAAAAGGCCTACCTCGTCCAGACGTTCAGTGAAGTCCACCATTGAGCACTTGACCCAAAGCAATATACCTGCAACCAGTCCTCAAAAACCAAGCAAAGCAAGCATATGGTGATAATATATGATGTTAGCACATTCAATAGCATAATCCATTAGCATTCATAACAAATACGTCCATGGAATAATAATTCAATTATTTTCAAGATATCAATTGGACGAGAAAATAGTATTTCTATTAAGATATGATCAGTAGAAGTGAAAAAGTTACAGACTTTCGTGTCGACACAGTTCAGAACCGAGAAACTAATTTCCTTCCAGTTGGGCCTCCACCACTTCAATCCTCCACCAAAGGCAAGCTCATGTAAGAGAGACAATGGAGCTCTCACTCAATAATGGAAGAGCTTGGGGGCTGAACACTGTGTTCATACTTAAAGGACAAAGGGATGTAGAATGAATGTGAAGTGAATAATTCCTCCAGAGTAACTTTGATCTCAAATTTGAATTCTTTCTCCTCTTTTCCATAGTTTGGAATTGGCCCATTTATAGCCTTCAAGTGGAACTCAAGGGCTGAGTCGGAACGTTTCCAGTATATGGAAGGCCAAGGATCATTGATCTCCTGTCGTGACATGGAAACCCGACACCATATTTTAATTCTGGGAAAATTTCCTGATGTACGTGGGTTGTAGTGGTGCAACCTACATATATGCATGTTATATAGTAGGAAAGGTGTGTATATGTGGAAAAAATGTATTTTTAACTGTGGGATTTTCAAAAAGGGATGAAAAGTTTGCATAGGGAAATGGAAAAAGGCCTTCTATGAAAGATTGCATGGGGTGAGGTAAATCTTGCTATAACATATTCCCCCTAATGTGTGAGGTCAGAGGAGTATCTGCGATGGCCGAAATACATTATAAAAACCCAGAAGTGGAGTGATGGGGAACTAGCTAGAAGAACTAGTTGCTCATTACAATCCGCCCTGACTTTGCATACATGGATTCCAATTTGAATTACACTGCAAATCCATGTGAAAATATACCAAACAACTATCTGTGGCCATGAATAGGAAAATACAAATGTGGTTACATGTGAAAGGTTGTCATAGTCACAAACAGGGCCCAGTAGAACCAATCTCAAAATCAATCTGAAGATATCTATATACAATGGAGTACAATTTGATCTCCCATGATCATTGAAGTCGCATAGGTACTAGTCCAATGAAAAGGAAGCAACAGACCAGGAAAGATGTGTCCATGTACTGATGGCTTCAAGAATTCTACACAATCCGCCAAAGGTGCAATTATACATCATGTGAATAAAGGTGTTGAGGTCGAACACAATGAGACATTGTTTGATTACCGGTCATTGAGGTGTACCGTTAACAAATGCAAGACAACCTGTCGATGATGAAAGTAGCTATCAAGGCACCGAGTACATTCTTACAAGTGTGAATAAAGGAGTCAGGGTAGAACACTTGAAGGATCCATCGACCAGGAGACATTGATGTATTCCCAACTGTCGATGGCGAGAGAAACTGCCACTAATTACTGCAAGTCTCAAGGTACTCATAGGAATCTAGGTCTCGTTTCTAGAATAGATGAGCTGGAGTCGATGGAAGGAGACCCATTGAAAGGAGAGCATTAAGGAATCTCTCATCATTCAACACAAGATACAAAGGAGGAGCTTCATGATTTGGAGGAAATCAGACGAAGAACATGTTCACGAACGAACGACTGTGTACATCTTTTGCGTGTGCCAAGTGTAAGCGGTACACGAAAAATACCCTTTGAATAGCAGCCAATGAGGAAAACTACTAACAAAGGCGAGGAAACCACCAATAAGGCTAATGGCATCCAAGACAATGCATGAATCTCAATGTGTGAATAGATATCTTGTCATCGAACACAAGGGAAACCACCCAATCAACGACCAATAATGAATTGTCAATTGTTGGGTTCAAGGTTACCTACCAATGATGAAAGTAGAACCAGTGTGCGTAATAGGACTACAACATCATGTGATTTTGAGACAAACTAAGGGTATGGTCGACATGCAAATTCAAGAATTTTGAGGAATGGCCGACGCAGGTTGATAGACATCCTTTGAACAAGAGCATGAGACATATGGAAGACTCCGACATCATAGACTCAATGATGAAACCATGAGATGCAAGAGGCATCAATCAAGTTCTCCATAGGGACTGCAAAAGTAACCAATCAGGGGGGAGAAAACTCTCTATAATGAGCTCATCTTC
>JASDQU010011013.1:749-12675 GCA_032191745.1 Picea mariana | reverse complement strand
ACAAAGGCGAGGAAACCACCAATAAGGCTAATGGCATCCAAGACAATGCATGAATCTCAATGTGTGAATAGATATCTTGTCATCGAACACAAGGGAAACCACCCAATCAACGACCAATAATGAATTGTCAATTGTTGGGTTCAAGGTTACCTACCAATGATGAAAGTAGAACCAGGGTGCGTAATAGGACTACAACATCATGTGATTTTGAGACAAACTAAGGGTATGGTCGACATGCAAATTCAAGAATTTTGAGGAATGGTCGACGCAGGTTGATAGACATCCTTTGAACAAGAGCATGAGACATATGGAAGACTCCGACATCATAGACTCAATGATGAAACCATGAGATGCAAGAGGCATCAATCAAGTTCTCCATAGGGACTGCAAAAGTAACCAATCAGGGGGGAGAAAACTCTCTATAATGAGCTCATCTTCCTAAGGCCATGCTAAACCCAAAATTAAGATGACAAGTGGACTCGATAACTTTGTGTTATTTTCAAAGGTGACATGGTTTCTTCCAATATAAGATAACACTCCCTTCTCGCCCGTCTTTTTTTTTGGTTTTTCATAGTCAAATGAATGTTATGATACAGAAGAGGAAACGAGTGTCACAAGTAAGAAAAACTAGTTCCAGCAATGGAACATACGTATGTTCAATGCAAAGAGATGCATGCGGGAGATGGACACTCGGGGGAATGTTCCCTCCTAGGTATAGTGTTTCAAATTGTGAAGGATATAAACGAGTATCTTCTTGGTTGAGGATGCAAAACTGCTGAGGCAAACGGTTTATAACACAAAGAAAGAACCGGTTATAGGCTCAATACTTCAAGCAAGGGCATGAGATGCAATCACAACTTAATGCCAAAAAATTTCCTTTTTCATAATCGTAGTCTACTTGGTGTGAAAAAGGGAGAAACTTGTACCAAATAGATGTCCTTTCAAATCCAATTTACGAGTGTGAAAGAGACAAGTTCACTCGACAATCTTTTCGCTTTTTGAAAACGATTCAGAAAAGAGCTTAAATTAAACTCAGTTGGGAGTCCTCTAGGTATAGGTCAACATGTTTATGAGTGAGAATGAGGCTCAACACAAAGTCATGTATTAGCTATAAGGGGCTCCTAGTCCTATGGAACAATCTCTTCATGGGCACCAAATTGAGAAGAGGATCTAACTAGGGTACCCACGTTTGGTAAGTCTCTACCACTTGATACTAACATGTCTTATAGCAGAGGGAGGGTTCGGTGTCGCAACAAATGGGTTCATACCTAAGGCATATGAGTGACAGTTATAGGACAATGAAAATGTGCATGATGGAATGGATACCTATCCTATATGTTGAGTAGCGAAAATACCTGCCCGTGGTTACGAACGGTCAACATAACGCTAAAATACGCAAGAATCCCTGGTGAAAACTACAAAACCCAACTCAATCCACTATTGTATTAGTCCATTAGGTAAAAATAAGATTCGAAACTATAGAAAGTGGGTAAAAATTGCTATAAATAGTAACAAAAACAAAAATTTACTATGTCATTTTGACTTTTTACCCAAATAGTGAAAATTGGACCAAATTACCTCTGATATTCAACTGGTGATTGCAGGAGCATCGAGTGACAAAATCAGAGACTGTCTGGACTAGGTAATTCCTCTTCCCCTCCTCTTCCTTTCTAGTGGATTACATTTTTAATTTAGGCTTCAAAATTTGAGTTAATTAAGGTGCAAATTGGTTATTTCGGTGTACACGGGCTACCACTCATCGGGTCATGTATACGTGACTATGTAAAATATAGGTTGCTTGTACTGAGCCCTATATGTGACTGTGAATTCTATAGCCCGCTTACAAGTTCGTAAACAAGGTTTTTGATGGTTTCTAACTCAAAAATTGATGTTTCTCTGGCAGGATGGTGCTAGAATGGAGGGAAAGTAAACAAGAGGAGGTAGATGTTGCTATGAAAAGAGATGTAGGGGCCCAAATGGGCTTGAAAATATGAGGGTTGTACAAATTTTGGGCACTCAAAGGGATGAGGGCCCAAGTGAGGTTGCTACAGTTTCTCGTGGATTACTGGGATCCTAACAATGAGAGCTTCAGCCTTGATTGGAAACCATTGAGAATTGAAGTCGAGGATATATATTTCTTGACTAGGTTATTGCGTCAAGGTGAGGTGGTGAACCTAAAATCCCAGGGAGCTGGGAGTGGCATGAATATAGAAGAGTACATAGACGCTCATTGTATAGTAGCGACTGAGAAGGTCAGGAGTCAACTCCCCAGTTGAGCGATAAACAATCTCAACCTCAATATTGTTGTCCTCGTTTTGACTAGGATCACGGGATTGACTTTGTTGCATCAGGAATCGAGGTCACTCATGTTCCATTATGTAGAGTGATTGAGACCCATGGTGTATGATTGGTGCACCTCACTACTAGCTAATATGAAGAGCCAGTTGAAAGAGCGCAAACAACGTGACAAGAGGAACTTTGGGTTTTCCTCTATCATGTGTATCTTTTTCTTCGAGCGGGTTCTAGGTTTGGGACCTATAGTCAAGATCATTCTTAGAGGACCTTGCGATCCAACCATGGCCCCGTGGACCGAGGTAATGAGATGGCAGGAAGGAGGTAGGGAGCCCACACCCTACAACGATGATTTCTTTTACTGGTGGAAGCGAAATTTCATTGCTCTGGATGGTTACACCTATGCAGGAATCGACTTTAGAAGGGACCCTGATATGCCATTTCCACCAGGGACAGCCTACGGAGAAATAGGCATGTCAAAGTTTTTTAAATATTTCATTTTTTTGAATTTTTGTATAGTAAAACAAAAATATTTTTGGATGATGCTTAAGTACTAACTAGACACTTGTGTGACGCAGACATAGGTCTGTGACGATAGGACGGGCTTCCACGACATCTTTGGAGGCACTGGGAAGATGAGGCAGTAGGAGGAGAAGTAGAGATAATCCTTCAAAACGTGCAGGGAAACCTGTCTCGTTTGACACATAGGATTCTGATGATTCATGTAGAGCATCTGTCGAAGGCCATGCAGCGGCAAGTGGTTGGTGTGCCCAGAGCTTGGGTGCGACTCTTTCGGCATCTCGCAAATGCCGTATTTTTTTATCATGACACACATCTGGTGCCACAGGCATAGATTTCATGGATTTATTATTATCATCTATATATGTGTATTGAGGGTGTTGGCCCCAATTTTGTACTACAAACATCATATTTTTTGAAATATATATAAAACAGGGTTCTTCGGATTTACTTTTTTTACAATGTGTACATTGATGAGATTATTTTCTTTGCTTTAGTTGTGTGGCAAATTCCAATCTAAAATGAAATTAGCATAAGCATCGGATACATAATTAGAACTCCTAGGTATGTGATTATAAGTAATAAAATCAAATTGTCACTCTAAAAGACGTACCTGTAGGAATCGTCAAAGTAAAGTAGGATCGTGCACATGGTAATTGTCATTTAACTGACATACTACTAACTGGGAATCCAGGCGAACCTATAAAGAGTGAATACCATGTGAAATAGCATCGCATAAAATTTCTATAATGACACTATATTTGACTACATTATTCGTGGATGGCCCTAGGCATACACCACTTGAAGACACCAGTAGACCCTCGGGTGAGTAAACCACCCAAGCAGCGGAAGCCAAGCTCCATGTATGACGAATGGCTCCATCTACGAATCCTAAGTAGACCGAAGACTCCATTGACATCTGCCAACCAAGGGAAAACTTGATAAGTAAGCTAAAGACAAAAAGTAAAGGGAAAAGATATATACACTAAATTACATTAGTATACAAAGAGTTATGCCCAAGCTTGGGGCTCAAGTGTAATATATTTTCAAGTAGATCCCATTCCTGAGCTTGGACAACATGTTACCTTCATAATATTCTAACTCATATGATCCTTTTTCTAATACACGCCGCACGATATAGGGACCATGCCACATGGATTTGAACTTACCTGACCCCAACAGTTTTTTCGCTTGATCATATAAAAGGATTAATTCACCCTCGACGTACAACCAATCATAGACAGAGTTATCGTATTGGACCTTGACACGTCTTTTATTTTCCTCGATAGTCGTAGAGGCGTCTCGACGCTGCTCGTTGAGACTCTCTAGGTGTACGAGGCGTCGCTCGAGATCGGGAGTGTTAGGGAGGAGCGTGATTGCCAATCTAACAGAAGGGATTTCACATTCAAATGGTAATATTGAATCCACACCGTGTACTAACTGGAAAGAAGAAAATCATGTGGTAGTCTTGACCGAGGTTCGGTATGCCCAAAGTGCGGGATATAGCATAATATGCTAGTCAAATTTACTCTCGCTGACAATTTTCTGCAAAATGGTCTTGAGAGACTTGTTGATGGCCTCTACCTATCCATTTTCCTGGGGATAGTAAGGGGAAGAATGACCATGCTTAAACCCCAACTTAGATATTATCTCTTCCATCATTTAGTTCTGAAAGTGACTGCCACGATCCGTGGCAATCTCACTCGGGATACTGAATAGGAGAACCTCCTCCAAATAACCAAATACATTTATATATCACAATTCACATGTTCACAATAACGAATGCATGACCTCTATATATACATATTCACACTTGTACATAAGGCCCATTTACTATTAGTCCCACCTTATATATATATATATATATATATATATATATATATACGCATTACATGTACATTTAGCCCCATACATTCCCCCCTTGAGGTCATATCATATACATTTAACCCTATATATGCCCCCCTTGGGTCATAACATATGGATAACTTGATTCTAGGAGGTGATTTAAATATCACCTTGAATAGAAGTGAGAATTGGGGCACATCTACTAGGCAACTTGATTCTAGGAGGTGATTTAAATATCACCTTGAATAGAAGTGACATTTGGGGCACATCTACTAGGCATGACAGATTGGAAGACTTTTTTCTATATTGGTTGGATTAATGTAGAGCCAATAGATTTGAAACCTACTTGGACAAATAATAGCGTAGCGGGAGGAGGAGTCTCAAAATGATTGGACCAATTTCTTGTTCATAATGATCTATTGGAAAAGGTTGTTTGCTACAAGCCCTGGGTGGACACCATAAGATGTTTGGATCATTTTTTGGTTTTCCTTGAATTGATTCTTGGAGGGGGGAACTGAGTTCTCCTTTTAAATACAATCCCAGTTGGTTAGATGAAAAGTATTTCCATGACCCGATGAAAACTTCTTGAAAAAGATATGATGCTAATTTTGATGACTCTGCATGCTCCCAATTTGTAAATGCACTTCGATTGATTAAGGAGAAAGCAGTTTCTTGGGAATTTGAGGGGTGTAAGGAAAGGTACCTCTTACTAAAATATACTGAGAAAAGTTTGGAACATTTTATGGTGAACTTGTCGATGGCCTCTTCAGTGAAGGGGAGCTATCTAGTATCAAACAACTTGAGGATAATAAAAATAAGTTACTATTGGACAGAGATAAATACTGACAAATAAAGAGTAGAGATATGTGGTTAAGTTTGGGGGACTATAACACTAAGTACTTTCATAAATTTTAAAATTACAAGAAATTCCATAATATCATTTGAGAGTTGGTCAACATGGATGGAAATAATATTTGTGGATTTTAGGGTCTGGAAAATATGAGTTTTCAACACTTCTCTGATATATTCAAAGAGCCCGTAAGAACCAATATCATAGAAATCATGAAGGTAGTCTTTTTTTTCCCAAGGATGGTCGAGGTTGAGGTCAATGAAGAACTTATAAGTGACTCGTGAGGAATTTTTGTTGGTCTTGAACTCCTTCTAAAAGGATAGGAGTCTGAGATCTGATGGGTGGCCTGTGGATTTTTATCTCGATTTATTTGAGATATTGAGGGAGGACCTAATGAGGGTTTTCAAAGAGGTTAATTTATTCGGTAAATTATTTGAGAACATTAACTCCATATTCATTTCCCTCATTCCCAAGTAGTATTATCCAAAGAGATTTAAGGGCTTCAAACCCATTTCCCTTTGTAAATGTGTGTATAAAATTATCTCCAAAGTAATTGTTATGAGTTTAAAACCTTTGTTGTATAGATTCATATATATGAAATAATATGGGTTTCTTGAGGGGAGAAATATTCACAAAGCTATTAGCTCAACTTAGGAAGATCTTCACTCTATCAAAAATTCCCACTCTCCATCCGCGGTCATAAAATTAGACCTATCAAAGGCCTACAACTGAGTCTCTTCGTTATATGTAAGACTTATTTTGATACATTTAGGATTCTTTCTTCCCTTGGTGAAGTGTATCATGGGATGTTTGACCTCTACCTACTTTTCAGTCTTGATCAATAAGTCAGCTTCTTCTTCTTTTTTAAATCCTCAAGAGGGCTCAGACAAGGCTACCCCTTGTCTCCATATCTCTTCTTATTCATGCCAAAGGGTGTTAGAAAGGCCATTCATGATGCTAGAAGCCATAGGCTCCTTCAAGGAGTACGGGTGGGCAGAGGAGATTTTCTCACTCATCTACTCTTTGCGGATGATTTTTTACTATTCTCTGTTGGCTCTATGCTTGGATGCTAAAACCTTAAAGTATTTTGGAAGGGTTACTAGTCTCCTTCGGGACTATACATTTACATAATTTTTAAAAAAGAGTGTTTGTGGGTGGGATCTATATTTATATACGATAGTTTTTTAACAATTTGTCTACACAAATATCTTTGAAGGTTTTTACATCTTGATTACTATAGCCTTGAAATTTTCTTATGTATGCAGCATAGTTTTTTTAGGCTACTCTAGTAGTCCTATACTTGTCTTGTAAGAAAAAAGCTTAGAAAGCCTATTAATGTATGAAACATAGTCTTCGAGGTTGATCCAATAGTTATCTAGGGATATGTGCATTATATGCACAATGAAGATTGTATTTTATTCTGTCTAGAATTAAAAATATTTTTTTCCAAGGAAAAAAAACCAAGTGCATATAGAGAGATAACCAAGTTGAAACAAAATACATGGAAGTTTTTATAATTTTGACTATAAATTTCCAACATCCCTTTGTTTTGGTGTGTAAATGAAAATAAGGAATCTTTCTTATCACCTTTAAAAAAAAAAATATCATATGTATAACTCCTACATTGACTGGATTTATAAATTGTATGCTCTATTTTGTATATAATTTGGAATTGATGTTTGTAATTTCTTGCTTGGTAACTTAATAATAAAATATAAAATAAAGGGGTAGCAGGAACACGGGAAGGGGTCATCCTGGACCGTGAAGGAAACCATGAATAAGTCTTCACATGGAGACTAGTCAAGACCACTAATGACCAAGTCGAAGCATTGGCTCTTCTGCAAGGGATGATGACTCTAAAGAAAAAGGGAATTAAAAAAGTCTCAATGATAAGGGACTCCTTGATTATTATTCATCATATGGTCAATTATTCATTACCTCAAGAAATTTGATTTAGTAGAATAATCCAAAGAGCATGAAGGTTGGGAAGAAGTCTTGAATTTGTATCATTCTTCCACATCCTTCATTCACACAATACCACAACAAATGGATTGGAAAATGAGGCAAGTTCATTACAAATAGGCATTTTGAAATAAAAAGGCGGTGTTTATAATCAATGTATTATTCTTGGTTGGCAAGGTGYGTGAGGGATCCTCTATGATCCCATAGGAAATGAGGAATAATCTTTTGCTTGGGGCCTACTTGTATATACACTAACAATCAAGCAGAGGCTTACCCCCTCCTATAAGGATTGAGACYGGCATTAGCTCGTCAAAACTCTTGTATTACTATGGTAGGGGACTCCTTGGTCCTTATTAATTCAATGCATAAAACACATTGTCATACTAATCACAAATTCACTTCAATCTTAATAGAATATTGCAAGAGACATCAAATTGTTAGAAAATAAWTTTTTTTCAGATATTGCGAGCACAAAATGTAGAAGAGTACTAGCTAGTATATGAAGCCACCAAAACAAAAGTTGGGACCCTAAGGATTAATTAAATAATTACATATCATGCCATACCTTAGTAAATTATACCAATGTTTAGCAAGTAATATTCAAATAATAAGACACATCTTGACCATGAGGCAACCTGAATTTCCAAGTCTAGCCATAAATGCCATGAGACTCCTCTCCTCACACATGCTCAACATGTTACAATTTCATGGTAATAAAGGCATAGGTGGTTTAATTCCCATAGAAGGTGACATAATGGCGGAGGTTTATGGGAAATGCAGAATGGTATGATGATTTGTCTTCATGAAGTGGTCATCCAATTCAAGGTGAGGTTCTGATTTCAAGTTGGTGCATCTAGAATTCCTCACTAGTCTGTTTCTTGTACTCTAGTTTGGATTTATGTCAGCTCTGTGTGTTTGTTATTTGGTTTATTATGGCTTCAAATCTTGTTTGGATAGTGCACCTCCCTTTCTTTGTTTTTCTGGCAAGTTGTTAGATGCATATCTTGTCGAGTCTTTGTATTCTAGTATGCAATTTGGTCACGAGGGTCTCTCATCTTATCATATTATGMAGATATTTGTATCTCTTAAGGATTATACATACAAGTCTGCAACAACCTTCCAATTCCTCTTGTTGGTGTCTGGCATCACTTTCACAGAATTTGTTTAAATTTCCTATTAGTGTCATGGAATATCGAGAAAAACAAGAAATGAAAAGAAATTTGTAGATTCATGAGGAGATGACTAAGGAGAATAGGTCCACAATTTGCATAGTATTAGTCAAGATCTAAGACAATGAGCAACAAGTCATCTCCCAAGTTTCTTCGATTATCTGTCTCTTGATACAAGTGAAGCAACGGGTAACCAACTTAGAAACCAAATGTGTATAGTTAAGGAATCTAGTTGACCAACTGAGCAAGAATTTTAATTCAAGGGCTTCCAACCAAATGATAGGAGAGAATTCAAAACAATGAGATTTTAGGGAGGAATACCTGGTCCAACAGCTCTTTGAAGCCATGAAAATCAATGAACAGGAGCAAATACTCCTTGACCAAGGATCGAATGAAGTTGCTAGCTGCAATATCTTTTAATTAGTTCATGTTTTTCAAAGTAATCTATTTTTTGGGTAGTTTAGATAGAACCTATAGTAGCAATATATAACGGGAGTTTTTGCTATCAAACAATTGTAAGTTTTGTATTTTGGTTTGGAACAATCAAGTTTTTCATGGAGAACTCAAGTCTAATGTACTAGTGTTGTTCAACTATGATGCATATTTTTTTAATAATATAAATGTTTCGTGATTCCAGTTTAAAAGAAATATAATATTCCATGAATCACAACATTATCAATAGGTATTGCATGATCCAATCCATATAAGAGAACAAGTGGCAATCTATGGTAAGCATAGTAAATGATGCCTTAATGGATCTTTACATATGTGCTCCTTAACATCAAATTTCATATGCCACCATCCATTTCTTCCCTATCTAGATGGGATGGCTCGTGGCATGTGGGATAATGCCTCTTGTTATTTATGTTATGGTCCCTCCTATTGTTTTTATTACCTCTCATCATTGAATGCAGGGGATTACAAGAGGAAAAAATCCTTGTCTACATCTCCAAGTCTGGGAGCGACTCAGAGAGCCTAGAAATAGGACATTGCAATGGGATTTGAAAGACCTCGAATTTGTTTGTTTTTGTAGCACTGGAGGCAATCAAGAGCGCATTAATTAGGAAAAGAGAATATGGAAAGCATCCATGAGTATCCCAATAGATGTGTCAGCTATGAAATCACTAATACATAAAGAGACCTTCAACGATGTGAAAGACATTATGAGGAATCCCAAGAATGTCTTTCCTTGTATATCAGGAAATGGGAAGAATGGAGAAGGGATTGGGAACAAGAAAATTTAAGAGCTAAGCAAGGAATTCTAAGGGAGATGATCAAACTAAAGGCTCAAGCATAGAATTTTAAGGGAAAGCAAATTCAAATAGAACTTATTATGAAAATCAATAGTAAGAGTCTAGAAGAAATGGAAGTAAAATTTAGAATGCTACAAGTGAGAATTATTGAAGTTGGAGCTGGAATGATGTCTTGGATATGAGGAAATTAGGAACGTTTCCCCCTTGTTATTTCTATTGGCTCATATGAATTGGACCAAATGGAATCCATGGAGAAAAAAATTGTTCAACAAGGAGCCGAGCAAGCAAGGAGACAAATCTCAACCAATATCTTGTCAAAACCTAGAAGCAAGAACACAGTGAGTATGGAAACAAAAATCTGTAAAATATGTTATGTTTTGCACGATAGATTTTTTAGTAGAATAATAGGTAAGGATTTATACAAGCCAAGTAATTATTTCTATAGTTAAAATCTCAAGTACAAGAAAATAAAGAGCAATTTTATTGAAATTTTAAAAAACTATGAAATTTTTAAGATAACTTTGATATGTAAAAAAAAAAAATAACCAACTATAAACCTGACGATATAAACACAATCCATTTTAATAAATAAATAAAAATTATATATATATATATATGTGTGTGTGTGTGTGTGTATGTGTGTGTGTGAGAAAGAGAGAGAGAAAGATGATATACTTTCAAAGTATTGATTGAATTGCATTCAAAGTCAACCCAATAGGTGATGATATGCATTCAAAGTATTCAATACGATTAAATTGCATTCAAAGTATTTAATACTATTCAATCAATGTATAGTTTTAGTTTTGATCTTAATTAAAAAAGGAGAGAGTTCAAAAGGTTGTGCATAAGATTAGTTTGCATAACCACATCCAAACTTCCAAACCTGAAATTTTCGTCAGCGTCTGTTCATAAGAAAACAAATCATCTTTATTATCTTCTCATCTTTAAGATAGGTTGAGTTGATAACCATGCTCTCAACGAAATTGGAAAATATGATGGTAAGAATCTTTTTTTCATAATTATCTACTTGTGAAATGCATTAATTCATAGCTACTTTCAAAGTAGTAATAATTAACTAAAATTGTAATATTAGTTGGTATTTTTATTGATATGTTAACTAAATAATTTCCTCTTCATAATTATCTACTTATAAAATGTATTAATTCATAAATATTTTCAAAGGGGTAATAATTAACCAAACTTATAATATTAGTTGTTATTTTCATTGATATGTTAAACTAAATAATTCCTTTTGTAACGTTTTTGTAATCTCATCTCATTCTTTTGTAAGTTTAATTTAATGTTTTAAATACTTTCTCATTTATTTCAACTATTTTTTTATTTAATTATTTTTTAAGTTAAAAAACAAAATAATACACTTGGTTTAAATGTTGTTTAATTTATTTTAACTATTTATTTATTTTTAAATTGTAAATGRTATATTTATATTATAAAAAAGACTATATCCAAGCTTGCATTGAAAGTTACAATCAAAAMAGATATGTTCATTTAAGTTCAACTCAAATAAGGTGGCTATCCAATAGAGCATACAAGTTTGGAGTTTCTTACAGAACATCCTAAGCCTTTCATACTAATAAGTAAACAGATTATAGAAAACACTTAATAGTTTTACAACTTCAAATAGCATAGCTAACAAAAAGTGAAGTGAAACACCACAAAATCTTTAATCTACAATATTGGTTCTAATTGTTGAAGCTGCATTCATGATGTCTTGCTAAACTAAGACCTTGCTTCTAGATGTTCCATACTCTTTGACTAAGGAAGAGGTAGGAGGACCATTTCAAGGATTCTATTAATTGACAAGGTAAACTATTGATTGTTGTAGCATAGCCAAGTCGGCTTCAAGGATTGAGATTCGATTCTTTTGAGACATCATAATCCCTATTAAAATGTCTACCGTAGGATTAATGGGTGGGTTCAATTCTAATCTCATTGTTGATAATTAAAGTCCCTTCCTTTTGCCTAGTGCTCATGGATGCATACATATCTACTTCAGAGTTGTTATCTCTTAACAC
>JASDQU010011012.1:218351-231832 GCA_032191745.1 Picea mariana | reverse complement strand
GGCTCATGGACGCAGCGGCCGGCAATGTCACAGGTTGTGTCAATGTTAACCGACAATTCAGAGAGTACTGTTCAGCCCACACGACCAGCTTTCATAGATGCCGCTGCAGATAGACCTCAGAATTTCACTTCCATACCCGAATCTCCGACTTCAGCTGCTGGTGCTCCAACTCAGGAATCTCATGGATCTATCAGCGTGTCCTTCCTTCCCCGTTAGTCTAATAGACCGGTGTTTATCATTTTTACAATCTATCTACTTACTTTGCCTATTGAAACCAACTTTCGACGGAGGCACACCGAGAGGCCTTTGTAAACCGGGATGTTCGAGCTTCAAAGCCCTCTCATTATTCAAATTCAGTGAATCCTCACAGGATTCAACGTATCTTTAACAATTTAATTTTCTCCTATTTATTTATTCTTGAAGTTCAGGTGAAATCATATCTGGAATGACAAGCCATATACATGTGCACAGGCGAAGTTCCGATTTAATTAAATTTGAGAGAATGGATTTTGTGGGATAACATGAATGGATTGAAATGAAAGTTGTTACATGAGAGAATGGATTTTGTGGGATAACATGGTACAATCATTTAAAAAAATTCAGAGGTATGGACTTTTGACACAAACACATTCAAATATTTTATAAATTATAATGATTAGATATTATTAAAAATTTGAAATTAGGGACAAAAAATCCAGCCATGTTAAGGGTTAGTGTGGCTCAAGCAAAGTGAGATCTTCTGGTGATTTTGACAGCTTAGATATTTTTGAATGGCTGTTTCTCAGCTACATGTTACTAGTCCCACAATTCACCAACAAACTAGCAAAAAAAATTAAATTGAATTTTTATAAATATGTTTCAGAGTGTTTCTAAAATTTAATATTGATTTTGATTGATTGATAATATTTTCCTTAGTGACTTATTTTTTTTGTCATAATGATAAATCAGTTTAAATATTACACGGCAATTAATAATGACTATAATCGCTATCAAAATTTTGACAAATTATAATTGATTTTATTATCTCCTAAAAAAACAAAAAAATATTTTCAAATTTTTATTTCCCCATTTTCACATATTTTATATAGTTTTATTTTGATTCTTTTAGAAATGATATTCTTATTTCTCTTTTAAACTTACATAAATTGATTTTAATTATATAAAAAAATTATGATTTAAATTAAATTTACTTTTTTCAATAAAAACTAAATTATTATTTTATAATTTACAATTTAATTTACTAAATATGATGTACAATGTAAAAAATTACTGTTACATTTTTATTTTCTAGTTTTACATATTCTGTATTAACTTTGATTTTTTCAATAACTCCCATCTTTCTATTTTATATGTTTGAGATATATAATTTGATTTTAAGTTATATTAAAGATAAAAATTAAATATAAATAAACACTTTCATTTTTCAATGCATTCTCCTAACATAATTTTTTGATCCAAACATTAACATGAGAAAACTTAAAAACAAACAAAATTTATTCTATTTCACGAGTTTTCTGGGATTTTAAGTTTTCGACAAAACATGGCAAAAATCTTTGATTCATAAAATTTACATTAAAGTTTATAGAGAAAAGGAATTTATTGCATACAAGGTTTAAGACTTTTGATTTAAAGAGATCTGAAATTCTTAATTTATAATTGACGGAACGTTAATAAAATGAATAAAATAATTGGATATTGTCATTATAATGTTAAAAAACAAATTCCACTGCCCAAAAAATTCGTTTAATCCTTGAGCATTGATTTCATAAAATTACATTATTAAATAGTAATTGTCAAAAAAAATTATGATAAAATAATTTTTTAATTATGAATATTGTTCTATATATATTAATATTTTAACTCTAAAACTTTTGTCATCACTATCATTGATAACATAGTTTGATCTATTCAAGCCATATTTGATATCTAACAAATCTGATCCGATTCCACGGGTTACAATAAACAAATCATTAACTCAGAGCCAATCATAAACAAATTTGATTTAGAGATATGTAGACAACATATGAGGTTCTAAATCAATAGTTCTGACACCAGGTTGGGGATTGAGTGTAACTTGGTATGAAACAAATAACAAAATCTACAGATAAATGAAGAGAAATAACTTTAGAAAATATCGGTGGTGTCTAAAGACACTGTTACAACACTTAAGTACATTGCATTGTGATTAGAACATCACAATACATATTACACTTTTTGCTAGGGTATATAGAAATAATAACATTCTTTTGTTGAAGGCATCGATGAACCCATAATAGAAGGTTTTCACATGAAAATAAACCCTTAAGGTTTTCTTTATCCTTCTTTTTGGAATGAGACCACTTGCCTAAAAATATTTGTTTATATGCTTCATCTAAAAGTTTGTATAGATCCTTAGAGTAAAATGTCTTACCCCATATGGTGTTTCGAGGAAAATCTCTCTATGGCTAGGGGAAAACCACAACAGACGGAACGACATCCATAAATAAACTCTAATCTCAAGTATGCTATATAAATGAAATGCTAACAAGAAAAGGCTAGAAGCCTACCTCGTCTGGACGTTTGAAGAAGACCAACATTGAGCACACGACCCAAAGCTTTATATCTACAACTTGTCTTCAAAAACCAAGATACACAAGCATGTGGTAATGATATATAATGTCAACATATAAATCAACATAATCATTAACATACATAACAAATATGCCTATGGAAACCAATACAAATATTTGCAATATATCAATTGGACGAGAAGAAAGTATTTATATTAATGTAATCAATAGAAGTACATATGTGAAAAAATTCTAACGACACGTATCGGATTTGAGAAACTAAGTCCCTCCAGCGGGGCCTCCACGACTTCAATCCTCCACAAACACAAGCTCACATGTAGGAGTTAATGAGGTTCTCCATCGCAAGATATGAAGAGCTTGGGGGCTGAACACAGGAAGTTTAGACTTTTAAGGACAAAGGGATGCAAACTCAATTGAGGTGAAATTTCTCAAAAGTGTCTTTGCTCTTAATGATGAATTGTGTATCTTTAAGGCTTGGATATGGCTCAATTTAGAGCCTTCAAATGGAATTGAAGGGTCGAGTTGGAGTGTTTCCATCATATGGAAGGTCAAGGATCATGGATCTCATGACATGACATGGAAACCCAACGATTTTTTTTTTTTTGAGAACCAAACTCGATGTACGCGGGATGTAATGGAGCAACCCAAGTATGTCCATGTGCGACATAACTAGAAGGTCATGTACATGTATACAAATGAGTATTTTAAGATATGGAGTTGTAAAAAACATGGAAATGAAGTCTGCAGAGGAAAATGGAAGGCCATCCAAGCAAGATGCATGTAGTGTGGCAAAATTTGCTATAACAGATGCCCCCTAATGTTTGAGGTCAGAGGAGTATCTGTGATGACCTAAATACATTATAAATTCCTAGAAGTGGAGTAATGAAGACTCAGCTGAAAGTCCTATTTTTTCATGAGAATGTTACAATCCATAATGACTTTGTACACATGGCTGCCAATCTTAATTACACTACAAATCCATGTGGATATATATATAAAGTAGTTGTTCATGGCCATGAATAGGAAATACAAAGTGGACATATGCCATAGGATGTCATAGTCATGAACAAGACACAGTGGTGTCCAGTATCAAAATCAACCGAAGATATTTGTATACAATGGAGTACAATCTGATCTTCCATGATCACTATAGTCATATAGGTACTAGTCTAATGAAATACAACAACATGTATGGGGTGTTGCTATTGTAAGTTGGAGGTCTTCTACACTATCCGCCGAAGGTTCAAGTCTACATTATGTGAATAGAGGAGTTGAAGTCAAACACAATGAGACTTCATTTGATTACCAATCATTAAGGTATATTGTTAACAAATGCGAGACAACCCACCGATAATGAAAGTAGGTGTCAAAGCACCGAGTACATTCAACAAGTGTGAATAAGGGTGTTGAGGTCGAACACATGAAGAATCCATCAATCATGAGACATTCATGTATTCCCAACTGTCAATGGCGGGAGAACCTGCCACTGATGACTGCAAGCCTCTAGGTACTCATAGAACTCTAGATCTCGATTCTAGAATAGATGAGATGAAGTCGATGGAAGGAGATCTATTGAAAGAAGAGCATTAAGGTATCTCTCATCATCCAACATGAGGTACAAAGCAATATATTGATAATTAGGAGGAGCTCGAATGAATAGGATGTTCACAAACCAACGACCATGTGCATCTCTTCATGCACCAGATGCAAGTAGTGTAGGAAAGAGACCCTCTAAATAACAACCAATGAGGAAAACTGTCGACAAAGGCGAGGAAACCACCAATAGGGATAATGGAATCCAAGACATTACACAAATCCCAATGTGTGAACATATTTTTTATCGTCAAACACAAGGGAAACCCCCTAGTTAGCGACCAATTAGGATATGTTATCTATTGGGTTCAAGGTTTCCTACCAATGATGAAAGTAGGCCCAGGGTGAAAGGTAGGACAAGAACTTCATGTGATTCTGAGATATATTGAGGGTATGGATGACATGCAAAGTCAAGAGTTCTGAGAAATGGGCGACACAAGATTTATACTTCATTTGAAGAAGAGCACGAGACAGATGGATACCTTAGGAAACACAGACTTAACACCGATCATTGAAAAAATTTTGTGATGTCGGATGCATCAACAAACTCTCCATAGGGATTGGAAGAATAACCAGTCGGAGGAGTAAACTCTAAGTAATGAGCTCAACTTCCTAAGGTCATGCTAAACCCAAACCTTGGATGAAAATTCACTCAAGATTTTGTGCTATGTTCAATGGAAACACGACAACTTCCGAGAGGAGATAATACTCTTTTCCCATCCGTCTTATTTTGTTTTTTCATAGACAAAGAAATATTATTATCCAGACAAGGAAACAAGTGCTACGAGTAAGCAACTAGTTCCAAGCAACGAAACACACCTACGTTGAATGAAGGGAAGTGCATGCGGGACATAAGCACTCGAGGGGATATTTCCTCTACGGGTAAAGGGTGTCAAGCTACAAAGGATATATAAAAGACATTGCTTGGATAGTGATGATAATTGTTGGGGTAACAGGGATTATAACAAGAAAGCGAGAGTCGACATTAGGCTCAACAATGCAGGTAGGATAATGGGATGCAATTACAACTTAACTCAAGATTTTTTTTTTTTGTAGATGTTAGTCCCCTAGGCCTGAAAAAGTATAAAATAATACCCAAGTGAACTCTTCTAGCCAATGGTGACTAGCGTATTCATTTTTCGTAAGTATTCTACTTGGTCCGAAAATGGGTTAAACTTATACCAAATAAATGTCCTTTCAAAACCATTTAACGAGTGTGAAAGAGACAAGCTCACTCGACAATCTTTTCATTTTTTGGAGTCTGAAAAGAGCTTAACTAATACTCTAGGATGTTGTTCTAAGAAGGATATCATAGGGGAGGCCAGAGCTCCCATGTAGGACTTCTGTCGAATGCCAACAACTCATGGGTAGCTAAAACAAGCTTGGGAGAACCCAATGCTTTCCAAGCCGAGGAGGATAAAATACTTGTAGAGGATCCTTCATCTACAATACATCGATGAATGCCCATTATCTGTAAGGGTGCAGAAGAAGGAAGGAGAGGCTCTACAAGATCATTCCAATCGAAGGAAACCATCCTAAGACTTGGAGGGACGTACTCAGAGAGTGTGGAGCACTCCCTTGTTCAGAAGCTAAAAACTCGAAATGGTAAGGACATGGTCAAAAGACGCATCACCCCCCAAAAGAAGAGTGATATTGATCAAATATTTCATCGGCAATGTCACTTCCTTAGACTTGTCACTCCTCAATACAAGAGTGGGATCTACCGAAGATTGCATCGACACGACCACTTCAACCTTTGGTTGAATAGGATACATCACTCCCCAAAATAGGAGTGGTGTTGACCAAAGATTGTATCGGCATGACCATTGGTTTAATATGATGTGAGACAACATGGTCAAGAGATGAATCACCCCTGAAAAGAAGACTGGTGTCAGCCGAAGATTGCATCGACACGACTGATGTCTCAGCCAACTAAGGAATATAAATTTGGTAAAACAAAGAATACTCTAAACCCGAAGGGCCACTCGATAAGGACCTCGCTTCTCGTACCACTGCAATAATAGGGCACAAATGGGTTAGGTGATCTCCTTTGCAAAGTATACAAAGGAACTTGGGCTTACACCCTATACGTCTACGCTTCTCAATAATATCAATTCCCCCAACACAACTTGCAGTGGTTGGTGACATGCACACTGCATGACTTGCAGAGGCTAGTAGCAGATTTCTAACATGACTTGCAGAGGTTGGTGATGTTTGTCCAGTGTGACTAGCAACGACTAGAATTTTTTCCCCAACATTAATTGTAGCGTCTGGTTGCTTTCACCCAACATGAATCATAGAGGCCGGTGACAGGTCTCCAACATGACTACAAGAGGTTGGTTTCAGGTCTCCAACATTACTTGCAGAGGTTCATGACTTAATGCTAGTATGAATCGTAGTGACTGAACTTGTGCTTCCAGCCTCACTTGCAACGACTGGTTGATTACCTCCAGCATGACTTGCAGAGGCTGGTGATAGGTCTCCAACATGACTAGTAGAGGTTGGTTTTAGGTCTCCAACATGACTTTCATATGTTGGTGATAGGTCTCCAACATGACTTGCAGAGGTTGGTGACAACATCTAAGACCATGGTCCCGAGAAAGTATGGTTATGAGAGATCGCAAGATAAGTAGGGTTCTGGTATACATCATGGCCCTACCCAGTAGGGTAGTATCCTCCTCCCAACTGATTCATAAAAAGTTGTAAGGGAATCATCACTGAAGAAACCGCTTGCGAGGAGAAAGTGACATGACATGGGTTACTCATGTGAGGATATATGTTTCCCCCAAACAAAGGAACTTTGTTCAAGGAGTTTCCCATACTGTAAAATTGACTCCCTCGGGATGGAACACCAGAGGACAGAGGGTGGTTCGCCATGAGAAAATCGTTCGTAGGAACCAGCATAGTGGAATAAAGATAGACGGACAGGATGTAAGAAGTAGAAGGAACACCCATTTTAGCACTCGATCTTGGAAACGTGAAGCTAGGATTGTGTCTAGAGGAAGGAGATTTTCAACCTCCTATTATAGGAGATGGTTGAGGTATATGAGCCCCACCAAATGAAAAAGAAGAATAAGGAGGTGTTAGCACTTTGTAAATCTGTTTCGGCTCATAAAAATATGACAAAGGTAACTATTTCAAACAACTTTGAGACCCAAAACTAACCTTTCGGACCTGGAGATGGCTCTCTCGAGAGACACTGTCTCAGCGTGGGATATGGATTTAAAGTTGATGGCTAGATTTAACACCTTTGAAATAATGGGTTTTGGTTATATTGGCACAAGAGGTTAAGACATTGGGCTATGGAGTTAGTTTGAGAAAATGATAGAAATAAATGACTTGGTGACTGAACTTGAGAGGATAAAGGCTAAGCGAGCAAAAATCTTTAGTTTTAAAATCATAATATGTGGTGGGAGAAAACACAGAAAGCAACTTGGAGCACCGCTGAGGATGAATTTGGAACTAACTTTAGAGGAAATATGTTTTGTCTAAATGGCGCGAACAAGGGGTACTACACAGCGAATCCATAGGTTCAAAATTTCGTTCCGATTTAGACAGAAAAGGATATGAATAAAGAAAACAGGAAGTACGTACGCAAAGCAAGAAAAAAATACATCCAAATTCTACAATTAGAATCTTTTCATCAAAGCTTCAGGACTTTTGCATTAAATTTCGATCGAGCTCAAAGTACATACAATGGTCAGTGTCTATACTAATTTTTCCAACCAACCTAGATTACATCGAAAAGATCAAATATATAGGTGAGGGCTCCTCTTGGGCTACCCTACTCTTCTAACTACTATCTCTAAAAGATAGGAAACTGATTTTTCTGCGGTAAAAGACTCTTCGCATGATTCTTTTCCAAAAATAGACAACAAATACATCTGGCTACATCATGACTATTTGTAATCCGCCACAGGGATTCAATTATCGATCAGGTCTCGTCATGAGGGAGTGATGTGTCAATGTTTTACTTCGATTAGATATATGAATGAACAAGTGTTTGTCAGAGTCACGCTATCATTTGTAACAACTTTGATTTCTGCTGCACGCTCATTTGCTAGGGGAAATGTGCACGACAAGTGGTTGCAGAGTGTCATGGCCGTTATCAAAATCACAAAATGTCTTAGGGTGATGTCTCCTTCAAAACTGTCAAGATTTTATTTATGTTTGTGGATACAGGAACAAACTCAACTAATCTTGTTTCTTCTGTTTGCTGGCGAGAGCCGCAAGAGATTTCTCCTCGGCCGCTTCACATTCTCTAGAATGCTTCATATACCCTTCTTCTGATAGCCTTTGTTCTTCGCAAAACTGTACGATTGTATCCCATGACTCTCTGAGCTGTCTTTTGAGCCACGTCATGTTCCCTTCATGGCATTTCACTGCTGACACTTCCAAGGTCTTTATCGCTAGTTGTTGTCTAAAATTCTTGTTTTCCCGGTATAGTTCAGCGATAGCTAGTTTCGCCTACTTTATTTGTTGAAATAGATCTTGATGATTTGTACCCGTGGCATCCAACCTCCTCATTGTGCTCCTACTTTCTAGACTTGTACCTTCCACAAACTCCAGCCGGACAGCGTGCATAAGTAATTTTTCAGCAACCGATCTTATGCACAACTCGTCTGGGATTTGGGTTTCCCCAGCTTCCTTATTCTTCTTTGGCCTGCCCCTTCTCCAAGGTATCTATTGTTGGGGAGACAAGGGCTTCTACTATCCTTCCTTCCTGCGCAGGTCCTTCCACTCCAGGTTCTGCGTGGTGTGATGTTGTCATTCCAACGAGTAAAGGGGAAACTCCCTTTGTGTCGTTGCGGATTCCTGTTGTGAGTGAGAATGAATCCTAGACGCTTTGGGGATTGAGCCTGGTGATTTTTCCACTTCACGCACCCTTCCTTATGTTTTGGGAGGTTTCCATGGAACGACCAGTGTTTATCTTGTGCACAGTGGATCTAGCGAATGCCCAAGATTGAGAATTTGATCGACTCAGGCCTGCGAGAAAACTTACAAACATAACATGAATATGATTTCACAAATAAAACGGGTGCATAACCTCTTGTATTTATAACAGATCGGGTGGAAGGAGGAATTGTGCCAAGGAACATTGAATTCATGGCGACTAGATGTTTCAAATCAAAATGCATATTTTCCATAAAACATCACCGTGTGTAAGGTACATGCGATAAGGTTTGTATGACATACATGATACGAACACCGCGGTTTTTAATTCCTTTGGCCTTCATAATGAACTGATAATAGTTACAGCACTTGCAGATGCAACTTCCATTAACTACTTGACTCGACCTGGGGCATGTAGAGACTGGATTTTAATAGGACCCGACTCTCTGGGAACAACATATTGTACCATTTACGCATGTTTCGACTCTAACATCCCTTCCCGTTTCCAAGGGCCAACCAACCACTTGTTGACTTTGACCCCTTCGTTGTTATGTACCTGACTTCACATGTTTTGACACATGGGCCATAACTCGACTAAAACCGACTCTAATCGAAAGGAAAATGGCGGCGCTAACAACTAGCTTGAACGGGTATGCTATCCTCCTCGCGAGGTAGCAAAGAACAGTAGACTAGGTGCCTGACCATTGGGCCTTATTTCAACTCTTCGACACTGCAATATGAAAAACAAAACGTAACCTAAACCTATTGACGCAACTTCTAAAATACTCAGCATAAACTCAAGGCCTTCACTTCGGGCTTCAATTTTCTGCTGACCTACTGACTCAACAGAAAAATAAAACGACTATTTACAATGACATATGACTTAAATGGATTTTATTTCGTCAGATAATTTTTAAGGAACCTGCCATTTACAGGACCCCAACCAAGGCACTCTCCATTTGATCCTTCTAGAAAATAAGCGTTGCTCCCATAATATGTGTTGACCCTGAATGGACTCATCCACAGGTGGTCAAAATTTTAGTGCTTTCCTTTATCTTTATTTCTCTTGTCCCATCTCATCACCAACTCCCCTACCTGGAATTCCTCCTTCTTAGAATGCTTGTCGAAGGTTCTCTTCATCCTCTCCTAGTGGAGTTGTGATCGATGGTATACATGTTCCCTCATCTGTTGTGTGTGAATCAACTGATTTATTCTCCTCTTCATGTCATCCGGCTCTGCCTCCTATTCCTGCAATAGTTTTATGATGGGGAACCCCAGTGCGGTAGGTAAAACTATGTCTGTGCCATATATGATCTTAAAAGGTGACGTTGAGATGGTATTCTTGGTGGTAACCTAATCTGCCCACAGCGTATAGATAATATTTTTATGCCAAGCTTTCGTATTGTCTTGTAGGAGTCTTTTGATGATCCTGGTTAGGCCTTTATTTGAGGATTTTGCTAACCCATTTCCTTGTGGGTAGTATGTCGTAGAATGCCCCAGGGTTATATTATAATCCTGACAAAACTTTTCCATCCTCTTGGACTTGAATGTTGTCGCATTGTCTGTTATGATCTTGATGGGGCATCTGAATCTCGATAAGATGTTTGTCTCCAGAAATTGGATGATGATTGCATCGATAGCTTGCTTTGTGTGGATCACTTCTATCCATTTCGTGAAGTAGTCGGTGGCCGTGAGTATCCATTTGTGTTTCAATGAGGATGGAGGATTTATTTCCACTATGAAATATTTCCACTATGAGCATTTTCAAAAATTTGATTATCTTCGGGTTCTCCTCAGTCCCTATGTTGTAGTCTTTAACATCCTCATCGTTTGCAATGATCCTTGTATTTCTAGCCACGTCATTTTCATTGAACAACTTTTCCAGTAGCACTAATTCCTTTGGGATGATGTTATTTTTCAGTTGTACTATGTCCCTTCCCATTATATGGTCCTGTAAAGGTTCATTATGACTGCATGCATCCATGTTCCCATCTTTGTTGCAACAAAATTCTTCGTCAATGTTTGTATTAGCAAACTCGTCGCTCATTTGGAGAAACCTCTCCACCTGTTTGTCATCTTCAAACACCTACCAATGTTTGATATTATCAAGTACTTCTTGTCTGTGTCTGACTTCGACCTCATATTTTCGTTTAGGGAAGATGGGGATTTTGAAAATCGAGGCTGAGGTGGCTAATGCATCAATGATCTAGTTTTTCTCCCTAGGGATAACTGACAGATCGTACTTTGAGAATTTCTCAAGGAAATCTTGATCAAAATCTGGACCAGGGGTCAAATTTTAGCTCAAAAATCAAAGTTCTCAGCATTTCCTCAAAATGAACGAGAGCATATCCCTCGCTGTTACAAACCCAACGCAACTCGTTTGGGTTCAAACCGACATCGGATGAAAGAGAAATCGTGATCTGTTCGAATCGCCAAACAGGTAAAAAAATTGTGTTGACTGTACATTCCATACAGGCTGACGTGGCAGAGGCCGTACGTCCATACGCTAAAGTGGCATATGATGACATGGAAGTTTCAGATTGGTAGCTGAGAGTGAATGACATTCTGACACGTGGCATCATTTTGGCAAGTGTTTTGGTGCCATGTGGCCCAATCATGGGCTGCCACGTGGCACCCCGTTATTGGCAATGGTTGTTAGTTCAAAAATTTATGGAGTCCATGGGATTTGAACCCCAGACCTCCACCATAATGCAAAGTCTTTACAAAGTCCGTCCTGCCAACGCACCACACTATGTGACTTATTAAATATATGGTTTAAAATGTATTAAAGTTTGAATTATGTGTGGGTTGGCGCGGGGGTCCGGGCTAGGGCTTAGCCCCAGCCCCCGGTCGCACAGCTTATATACCATATGACTTGAACGTTGGCACATGCACATTTGGTTTATCAAACGGTTAAGCCATGGTTTTACGTGTAACCATATGACCCATTATATATATATGGAGGCGCATATTTTAAATGGAGTTTAGCCCATGGTTTCGGGCGCCAATGCATATGACCTTGCCACAGAGCATGTGGGAGTTGGATTGGTTTTTAAAATGGTTTCCCACCAACCATTCGCCGCCACTTTTCATTCATCCATTTTCCATTGTAAACTCAACCCTTTTCTTATTTTGCGCGTGGTCACATGGTGACCCTTATGACCGTGGTCTTGGCAGTTAGGGGCTGGGCGCGTCTTAACCATCCTACAGTTTGCACGGTTATGCGGTTGTGCACGTGTGCTAGGTTTTAGCACGAATTTGGAGTGTGTTCTTGGTTAGAATGCCCAGAGGTGCGTTTTGGCGAACCAGAGACAACAAGCTTGAAGGAAGAGAATGGCAGGAGGCCTATCTTCTTCATTTTTTGGCCGAATGAGGTGCTGTAAAAGCCTAGCTAGGTTTTTGAACGCTTTGAATCCATTGGCACTATTTTCATAGCCATTTGAAGACTTATTTTATAGGTTTTTAACCATTGAAGTTTCAGAGAGCTCCAGGGAGCTTGAAGCCCTAATTGTTTGAGGTCTTGCTCAGATGAGCCTATATTTTTTTTCTGTGATTGAATAATCATTTTTGGCTAATTATTATACTCTGAACACTTTGGGATAGGTGTCATATTCATTTGAGGAATTTTACAGGTGTTTTTTCCACAGAGAAGCTCAGGGAAGCTTAAGGCCACATGTAGAAGAGGTCATGCCCGGATGAGCCATGATCCGTTTTCAGAGTTCTATTAGTCATTTTTGGGGTTTTTATGTATTATGAACCCAATGGTACAGTCAGTATTTTCATTGGATTTGAGCAGCATCTTGTAAAATAATTTTTGACAAATCAATCCCAGAGAGCCAAGTCCATTGATGGAGGCTCAAGGAGATGTAGCCCGGAGAGGGGTCAACTCCTTTATCATGTTGTTCTTGTTGTGAGTGTTTGCTGGTTATTATTTGCTGCAAGTTATTTTTGCTATTGTATTTATGAAAACAACATATTTAATCTTGCAAAGACCTCACACATAAGCATTTAAAAGAAGCATGAACTTAACACATAATTCATCTTGCATATTTTAACACATGGAGCAAGGTCCTGTAAATTTTATTTTAATGAAGTAGAGGGTGCTTGCATAGCATAACAAGTCAGCCCACTATTTTCAGGTCAGGTGGTATTAGAGCATAGTTTGTTTTGCTCATGTATTTTCCATTGATAGCTTGAGATTTAGCTATTGGTATTTGTGTTGGATTACTGAGAGGGAGGGGTGAATCAATAATAACGTAATTATAATCCTTTTTCTTCAAATGTTATATCAATGTAGAATTATTATCCAATAATGAGCAGTAATAAATAAACAATCACACACATGCACAATACACCAATGTTTTATGTGGAAACCCAAATCAGGAGAAAACCACGAAATGCTTTTTCTTATATGTCTTGAAGAAT
>JASDQU010011012.1:194099-215413 GCA_032191745.1 Picea mariana | reverse complement strand
TATCCAAGCCTTGAAGATACATAATTCATCATTGAGAGCAAAGACACTCTAGAGAAATTTTACCTCAATTGAGTTTGCATCCCTTTGTTCTTGAAAGTTTGAACTTCTTGTGTTCATCCCCCAAGCTCCTCCTACCTTGTGATGGACAACCTCATTAACTCCTACATGTGAGCTTGAATTATGGAATATTGAAGTGGTGGAGGCCCAGTTGGAGGAACTTATTTTCTCAGTTCTGATATGTGTCGTTCCAAAAGTTTGTCACCTATGTACTCATGTTGATTACATTAATATAAATACTCTCTTCTCGTCCAATTGATATCTTGAAAATATTTGTATTGCTTTACATGGGATTATTTTTTATGTATGTTAATGGATTATGTTGATTTATATGATGAAATTATACATCATTACCACATTCTTGCGTATCTTGGTTTTTTAAGACAAGTTGTAGATATAAAGCTTTTGGTCGTGTTTTCAATGGTGATCTTCTTCGGACGTCCGGATGAGGTAGAATTTTATCCTTCTCTTCTTAGCATTTAATTTATACAACATACTTGAGATTAGAGTATATTTTTGGGTGTCAATCCATCTGTTGTGGCTTTCCCCTAGCCATAGAGATATTTTCCTCATAACAGAATTGGCGACTCCACTATGGAGATCTCCTTTTTTGGTGTATTAGGTGTTGTTTCTCCTTGATTTTCTCTCTATTTTCCTGAGTTTCTCTATCATTTGTTGCTTGACAGTTTGTATTTTTCTTTATATATGAGTTTCTTGTCTTAACCCTTGCATAGGCAGTGTCTTCCTTGACATACGTGAGTTTTTCCTTGACAGGGCGCATACATACACGAGATCTCTTCATTTAGGGAGTGTACAATATCTCTTTATTCTTTTTGGCTGAGTTTGGTGTTTGTTGGGTGACTTTTGTTGGTTGCTGAGACTTCTTGGGTCCCTATTCTAACTGTTAAGTGCCTACAGAGTGATATGAATCCGCTTTACTGGTGAATTCTTGGGCGGAATCTTTGTCCTTATTATTGTTTCCCTTGCATTTTGGGTCTAGGTAGTTACTTCTTGGTGTCTTTCTTGGCTTATCTCTTGATGCTTGCAGTAGTGTCTTCCTATGAGGTTGTTATCTAGTCCCTGCATTTTCTTTTCAATATTGAAAATACAAAAAACTTTGCTTTCTTTCATTTCACTTATGGAATTTTCACTTTTGGATACTTTTCATTAGTTTTGGCATATTAGGAAATATTGCACTTCATTGAAATTGTAGAGATTTCATTTTGGAAGAAGCATTTAGAACCATACCATATCTTTGAAAATCAAGACTAGTCATTCGCAATGTTTTTATGTTTTCTTCTTTTATGTTGATTCTTGATACCACCAGTTTCACGGTCGCACCTCCTTAGTAAGCAGAAGCCATTAAAATTAACGATGAATAATTCAAATTGATAAGAAACAATTTTATTTTTTAGGGTACACAAACAAGTATAGGACGTAGGGTCTTGGGATAAGATTTTGTGAGTAAACTTCTCCAAGGCTATAAAACTCAACATATGTGTTTGGCCAGGGAGTGGTGAAACGCATTATATAATTGGTGTCCTCATAAGGCTCCGCTCACACTGGAGTTAAGAACGAGGTCACGCGAAGTTGATTGCAGAGATAGCCCTCTCATACCTTATTAGCATCATAAATATTTTTGGGCTTCTATTCATATTTGGGGGTTTTGCTAGTGTATTTACCTCCTTGAGAGGCAGTCCTTTCAAGATTTCAATATTTTCTACCCTGGCCATACGATGGACCGGCCTTGTGCCTGCTCACATGAGAATTGGTTATATCATGCTGACTCTAGTTGCTTGACATAGGTACCCACATAGGTTACTTGTAGGGGTTATTTTGCAGGTACCCTAAGTCAGATAGGTATCAGAAAACACATAGACTTTATGGATTATTTCCTCTCCGGAGGGATCTGATCGAGTGTGATGTGAAGTCTAGGTGGGTCCTTATAACTAATTCTGACACCTCCATTCTATTGTTGTGGAGTCTCTGGCACCTCTTGGGTGAGGCATACCTACTTTAGTTCAAGAGGTCCTTTTCAATCGTTATATATTGTTTGTGTGAACTGAATTTTAGGTTTATCTAGGAGTGTGCTCTTTGATTATTAGATGGCCTTAGGATTTTGTATTGTGTTGTGAGTTTTCTCTACTATGGTTGGTGGAGCCCTTGTGACGCACTTAGTTAGTGCTACCCTACCCATGGTCTCTACTTAGTCCATGGGGATGAATCCTTTTGTATTCCCGAGTGGTACATAGAATCATAATTTCATCCAATGCCTTGGGCCTCTAATCCTTTCTCTTTTTGTATTCTAGACATGTCTTCACACTTGTCATCGTTGATCTCATTTTCTTATGTTAATCCTAGTTTTGGGTCTTGGGGCATGATGCCTCCTGTTAGCGCCGCCATTTTCCTTTCGACTATAGTTTATTTTAGTTGAGTTATGGCCCATGTGTCAAAACATGTGAAGTCAGGTACGTAACAACGAAAGGGTCAAAGTTAGCAAGTGGCCAATTGGCCCTTGGAAACGAGAAGGGATGTCAGATTCAAAACATGCATAAATGTTATGGGTGTGTTGTTCCCAGAGAATCGGGTCCTGTTAAAAGTTAGTCTCTATGTGCCCCAGGTCGAGTCAAGTAGTTAATGGAAATCGCATTGGCAAGTGATATAACTATTATCAGTTCATTATGAAGGTCGAAGGAATAAAAAATCACAGCATTCGTATCATGTATGCCCTGCATCCCTTATCGCCTGTACCTTACACGCGAGGATGTGTTATGGAAAATCTACATTTCAATTCAAAACATCTAGTCACCATGAATTCATTGTTTCTTGGCACGATTCCTCCTTCTGCCCGATCTTTTATAAATCCCAGAGGTTCTGCACCCATTTTATTCACGAAATCAGATTCATGCTCTGTCTGTAAGTTTTCTCCCAGGCCCAGGTTGATCAAATTCTCCATCTTGGGCATTTTTTGAATCCACTGCATGCAAGATAAACACTGGCCATGCAATGGCAACCTCCCAAAACATAAGGAAGGGCATGCAAAGTGGAAGAATCTCCAGGCTCAACCCACAAAGAGACTGGGATTCATTCTCACTCACAACAAACATCCCCAACGACATAAAGGGAGTCTCCCCTTTACCCACGGGAATGACGACATCACACCGCGCAAAACCTAGAGTGGAAGGACCTGTGCAAGAAGGAAGGATAGTAGAAGCCTTGTATCCCCAAAAAAAAATACTGAGAAGAAGGGGCAGGCAAAATAAGAATAAGGAAGCTGGGGAAACTCGAATCCCAGATGAGTCGTGCGCAAGATCGGTTGCTGAAAAATTACTTATATGCGTTGTCCGACTAGATTTTGTGGAAGGTACAAGCCGAGAAAGTAGGAGAACAATGAGGAGGTTGGATGCTATAGGTAAAAACGATCAAGAGCCATTTCATCAGCTAAAGCAAGTGAAACTAGCTATCTCTGAACTACACTAGGTAAACAAGGATTTGAGACAACAACTAGCGACAAAGAACCTGGAAGTGTCAGCACCGCAAGGCCATAAAGGAAACATGATGTGGCTCAAAAGACAGTTCAGAGATTCATAGGATAAAATCGTACAACTGCGTGAAGCATAGAGGATGTTAGAAGAAGTGTATGCGAAGCATTCCATAGAATGTGAAGCAGCAGAGGAGAAACTCCGCGCGGCTCTTGCCAGCGAACAAAAGAAACAAGATTAGGTGAGTTTGTTCCTGTATCCGCAAAAAGAAAGCAAATCTTGACAGTTTTTAAGGAGACATCGCCCCAAGACATTTTGCGATTTTGATAACGGCCATGACAGTCTTCAACCACTTTCCGTGCACATTTCCCCCAACAAATGAGCGCGCGGCAGAAATCAAAGCCGTTAAACCAGATAGCAGGACTCTAACAAACACTTTTTCGTTCAAAGATCTAATCGAAGGAAAACATTTACACATCACTCACTCATGACGAGACCTGATCGATAATCGAATCCTCGTGGTGGATTACAAACAGTCATGATGTAGCTATATGTGTTTGTTTTCTATTTTTGGAAAAGCGTCGTGTGAGGAGTCTTTTAATGCAGAATAATTAGTTTCCTAGTTTTTAGAGATAATAGTTAGAATAGAAGGGTAGCCCAAGCGGCTCCCTTGCCTATATATTTGATCTTTTCAATGTAAGCTAGGTTGATTGGCAAAATTAGTACAGACAATGAATATTGTATGTAGTTTGAGCTCGATCGAAATTTAATGCAAAAGTCCTAAAGCTTTGATGAAAAAATTCTAATTGTAGCAGTTGGATGTATTGTTTCCTTGCCTTTCATACGTCCTTCATGTTTTCTTTATTCATATCCTTTTCTATCTAAATCGAAAAAAAAATTCAAACTTCTGGATTCGTTGTATAGGGCCCCTTGTTCACGCCATTTAGACAAAACATATTTCCTCTAAATTTAGCTCTGAATTCATCCTCAGTGGTGCTCCGAATTGCTTCTTGTGTTTTCTCCCACTGCATATTATGATTTTAAAACTGAAGACTATTTATCTCTTAGCCTTCATCCTCTCAAGCTCAGTCACCGAGTCATTTATTTCTATAATTTTCTCAAACCGAATTCATATCCCAAGATCTTAATCTCTTGCGCCAATATAACCAGAACCCATTATTTCAAAGGTGTTAAATCTAGCCATCAACTTTAAATCCATATCCCGCACTGAGACAGTGTCTCCTGAGAGAGCCCTCTCCAGGTCTGAAAGGCTAGTTTTCGGTCACAAAGTTGGTTGAAATAGTTACCTCGTCATTTGTTTATCAGCTGAAACAGATTTACAAAGTGACAACATTATGGCATCGTTGTCGGGGATGAAATTGAATAGATTTTCCCTAGGAGAACGACTAACGTTGTAGTTTGACCCCGGAGGGTAACAGAGGGACAAACATTTGTACCGGCTGAAAACCTTTACCCTAGTGACTCTAGTCAAAAAGACTAGTACCTCCAAGTAGCGCAATTAAGGAACCCTGGCTCCGAAAATGATATATACCAGAGCAAATCCTGACCCAAACCCTACAGATTCTATGTACGACCCCGAGAAAATTCTGTGCAGGACTAGAGAGCAAGCGTCGGACCCGTTCTATTACCTGGAAATAATCATGTCCTTACCCAAAGACGGCGTGCAAAGCATTGACGATCTTGATTTTGACACATTCTTTGAACAAACCCTATTCAGTTCTAAGTCGGAAACCATCTTGGACGAGATAGTTTTCGACCAAAAGAGATTCCAAGCCCTAGTGTCTAACAATATCCCTCAAATCCCCAACCCTCTTAGAGCCATGGCCTCCAGATTCATCCTCCTCATTCTGCCAGCCCAACTTCATGATTTTCCCCAAAATTACAGTCAGAGGATTAAGCTCTACGATGTTGAAGGGAACGTTTCATCCCAGAAGCATCTGGATTGGTTCAACAATTTTGTCAACCTAGAAGAGGTAGACTATGCAAACGCGAAAATGAGGTTGTTCGTGCAGAGTTTTGCGGGGCAGGTGAGGAAGTGGTTAAAATCCCTCCTAGCTGTGAGAATTTGAGACTTCACTGCGTTCGAGACATCTTTCATCACTAAATGGGGAGATAAGAAGAACCCCTTGCAGCTGTTAACGCAATACAATAATATGAAGAAGGCATCGGAGGAGACGGTGCAAGAATTCTCAACCCATTTTATGAAGGTGTATAACTTGATCCCTGTTGAAGTCCAACCACCTCCCAGGGCTGCATAGTTGTGATACACCGACTCCTTTGACAATGATTTCACCTTGTTGTTGAGAGAAAGAAGATAAACAAATCTAGACGCGATAATGAGCAATGCGATCGAAGTCGATGTAAATATAATGGCATCGGGGAAGATCAAACAAAGATTCAACAGAGGCAATAAGAAGCCCCAAGGAGATGTGCATCCATCAACGTCGATATCCACAGATGAAAAATTTTACTTAATGATGAGAACCATGGAGAAGCTAATGGAGAAAATGTCTATGGGAAACAGACCCATTGCCCGGGAACGGCATGACCCCTAGCCTAGGAATCAGAACCTCAGGGGGGGTCAAGTTCCTCAAGTCAGACAAAGGGAATAGAGGGAGCAGAGAGATCAAGGTGACCAGCAAACAAGGCCTCCATTCTAAAACAAATATGCAAACAAATACTTTGATCAGATGTTCGAAGACCAAATTCATTGTTGCGATGACAAAAACCCACGCGTGTTTTTGACAAAGAGCTAACATGATCGGTACATGAGAAGAAATGATGATTTTATGCTGGAGATGGATGATGCATGGATCTGGGAAACTGATGATGCACTGTCCCGGGAAATGGAAGAGTTCAGAAAGGGTTATCAGAATGCCATCATGCAATTTCAGAAGAAATATGTCCTCATGAGCAAGGAAGCATCTATCGAGCCTCAGCAAACAAATCCCATAAGGAAACCTCAGGTAGACACCCCTTCCACAAGCTGACCGAGGCCAAACCGCATGACCAAGGATGCGACAGAGAAGTCAAAGTCGAAGGAGGAGGCCCCGAAGAAAACTTCGGAAGCAAGTGGAAAAGAGGTAGAGAAGACCTATCCTCCTTTTAACTTTGAGCATGAAATGGACAAGATCAAAATATCTGTCCTCTTTAATGAACTTATCAGAAAGGGTGAATACCAGGAGAAAATTATTAAAATGCTAAAAATGGGAGGGACCCCCGAGACTTTGAATTTCCAATATGATCACCCTGCTATCCTGTTTGGTCTGTACATTGAAGAGACAAGTGATACTGAGGACCTCCCTCTGTTCTACGTCAGTCTAAAGGTTCATGACATGACCCTACATAACACCATGCTGGATTCGGGTGCGTCGCACAACCTCATGCCAAAGGTGATCATGGACGAATTGGGTCTCGACATCACCAGACCTTATAAGGACCTTTTCTCTTTTGACTCGAGGAAAGTCAAGTGCCTAGACCTCATCAAATAATTGGTCGTGTCATTGACCCAAATTCCCTTGAAGAACATGGTGATGGACGTGGTCATGGAAGACATACCTCCTAAGTTTGGCATGTTGTTTTCCAGGTTGTGGGATGTAAAGTTAAAAGGGACCCTTCAAATAGACATGTCATACGCCATCATTCCTATCTTTGGCCAGGATAGACGGTTGTACAGAGAAGAGTTGTTGAAATACATGGTAAGCAGCAAGATGAAGCCAAATAACCACCCCATATACTCCATCGACATTGAGGTTGGTTCCTCTATATTCTACAATGACCTGAGTTTTGAAGAGGAAGAGTCGACAACCATCATGACAACGGATGGGGAAACCATGCAGAAAGTAGCAGAGTGCGTCGACTTGGAGGACCGTGCAGAAAATGGGATATGGAACATGAGTTTTGATGGAGCAGTTAGTAAGGAAGGAGAAGGTGTTGGCGTATGGGTAATCCCTCCTAAGGTAGGCACAAAGTTGTGCTCATACAAGTTTGTGTTTGAATGCACAAACAACATGGCCGAGTATGAGGCACTGATTCCGGCCCTAAAGGTGTTGAAAGAATTAGGCGCAAAGAAAATAACATTGTGCAGAGACTTTGAACTGGTCATAAACCAGGTCAAAGGCATATATCAGGAAAAACACCCTAGGCTAAGAGCATACAGAAACTTAGCGTTAGATCTCCTTGAGAAATTCTTAGAGTACGATCTGTCAGTTATCCCTAGGGAGAAAAACCAAATCGTTGATGCATTAGCCACCTCAGCCTTGGTTTTAAAAATCCCCAACTTCCCTAAAAGAAAATATGAGGTCGAATTCAGACACAAACAAGAAGTACCTGATAATATCAAACATTGGTAGGTGTTTGAAGACGATAAACAGGTGGAGAGGTTTCTCCAAATGAGCGATGAGTTTGCTAATACAAACATTGACGAAGAATGTTGTTGCAACGAAGATGGGAACATGGATGAATGCAGTCATAATGAACCTTTACAGGACCGTATAATGGGAAGGGACATAGTACAACTGAAAAATAACATCATCCCAAAGGGGTTAGTGCTACTGGAAAAGTTGTTTGATGAAAATGACGTGGCCAGAAATCCAAGGATCATTGCAAATGCTGAGGATGTCAAAGGCTACAAAATAGGGACTGAGGAGAACCCAAAGATAATCAAATTTTTGAAAATGCTCAGTCCTGAGGTCAAGCAAGACTACGTCAAGCTCATGAAGGACTTCCCCCGACGTTTTTGCGTGGATCTATGACGATTTGAAGGTGTATGACACTAAATTAATCCAGCATGTTATCCCTCTCAAAGAAGACCAGAATCCTTTCAAACAAAAGCTAAGATGGATAAATCCCCTATTACTGTCGTTGATCGAAAAAGAGGTAAAGAAATTGTTCGAAGCTAAAATTATTGTTTCTTTATGGTTTTCGAAGTGGGTAGCAAATTTGGTACCTCTAAGAAAGAAGAGTGGCAAGATAAGGCTGTGTGTGGACTTCCGAAACTTAAACAAAGTGTCCCTCAAAGATCACTACCCTCTTCCTAAAATGGACTATATCTTGTAAAAGGTGGTGGGATCCCAGAAGATGTCCATGCTGGACATTTTTCAGGGTATAATCAAATCATGGTCCACCCAGATGACAGAGAAAAAACAGTTTTCACGACTCCATGGGGAACGTTCATGTATGCTAAGATGCCTTTTGGCCTGATGAACATTGTTGCCACTTTCCAAAGGGAAATGGACATAGCATTTTCTGATGAGAGGGAGAAGTTCATTGTGATATATCTAGATGACATCACGGTATACTCTGCCTCCGATGAACAACACCTCGATCATCTGAAGAAGGTTTTCTAGAAGTGCAGGAAGTTTGGCATATTGCTAAATCCAAAGAAATCACATTTCAGGGTGGAAGAAGGGAAGTTGTTGGGGAATATTATCTCGAATGAAGGCATTAAGATAGACCCCAACAAGGTTGAAGGAATCCTAAAAATCGGCACTCCGCGCAACAAAAAGGAAGTGAAATCCTTCTTGGGGAAAGTAAACTTCTTGAGGAGATTCATCCCAAACCTGGCAGAGATTATAAAGCATATCACCTGCATGCTCAGAAAGGGGAATGAGATCAAGTGGAACCCGGAAGCCAAGAAGTCATTTGAAGAAATCGAGGTGGCATTGACTAGAGCTCCTGTGCTAGCCAGTCCAAACTTCACGAAAGATTTCATCTTGTTTTCATTCGCCTTGGAGCATACGATTGTTGGCGTGTTGTTGCAGAAAGACGAGAAGAACTTCAAGAATCCTATAGCCTATTTCAGTAGGACGTTGCGAGATGCTACACTAAGGTACGACATTATGGAAAAACAAGCATACACCTTAGTGAAAGCCCTAAAGGAGTCCAGGATGTACATATTTCACTCCAATGTAATTGCTTATGTGTCAAGCAACTCAGTAAAGGATATCCTGACTCAGCCAAACCCTGAAGGGAGGAGAGGTAAGTGGATAGCGGCCATGCTAGAATATGACCTAGATACTAAGCCTACAAAACTAATTAAGGGTCAGGGCCTTGCAAAGCTAATGGCGTTGTCGGACTGTGACACTATAGGAATAAATTTCATTGTTGATATGTCAGAGAGTCCTTGAGAGGAAACGACTGTGCAGGTGTCTCAGAAGTTTGTCGATTCACTGTGGTATGCAGACATCATCTATGTGTTGAAGAATCTCCAGGCCCCTCAGGGTGTAAGTAAGACCAAGACCAGATTTCTAAAGCTTAAAGTGGTTAAGTTATGCATCCTGGATAACTCACTCTACTGGAAAGATCCTGGGGGAATATTGCTAAAATGTTTGCTGGAAAACGACACGAAGCAAGCCATAGAAGAATTTCACAAAGGGGCTTGCGGAGGGAACCACTACTGGAAAACTACTGCGCACAAAATCGTGAGAGCGGGTTACTATTGGCCTACAATCTTCACAGATGTATACAAAGAGGTATCCAGCTTCCATGAATGTCATATTTTCGATGGGAGAAGAAAGTTGCAGCCCTTGCCACTAAAGCCGATCTCAGTAGAAGCACCTTTCATGTAGTTGGGTTTGGATTTCATAGTGGAAATAAATCTGCCAGCCTCAGTGCAGCACAAATGGATACTCATGACCACCGAATACTTCACGAAATGGATAGAAGTGATCCACACAAAGTAAGCTACCGATGCAGTCATCATCCAATTTCTGGAGACAAACATATTATCAAGATTCGGATGCCCCATCAAGATCATAACAGACAATGTGGCAACATTCAAGTCCAAGAGGATGGAAAAGTTTTGTCAGGATTACAATATAACCCTGGGGCATTCTATGACGTACTACCCACAAGGAAATGGGTTAGCAGAATCCTCAAATAAAGGCCTAACCAGGATCATCAAAAGACTCCTACAAGACAATAAGAAAGCTTGGCATAAAAATATTATCTATGCGTTGTGGGAAGATCAGGTTACCACCAAGAATTCCATCTCAACATCACCTTTTAAGATCATATATGGCATAGATACAGTTTTACCTACCGCACTGGGGTTCCCCGTCATAAAACTATTGCAGGAATAGGAGGCAGAGCCGGATGACATGAAGAGGAGAATAAATCAGTTGATTCACACATAGCAGATGAGGGAACATGTATACCATCGATCACAACTCCACCAAGAGAGGATGAAGAAAACCTTCGACAAGCATTCTAAGCAGGAAGAATTCCAGGTAGGGGAGCTGGTGCAGAGATGGGACAAGTGAAATAAATATAAAGGAAAGCACTGAAAGTTTGACCACCTATGGACGAGTCCATTCAGAGTCAGCGCATATTGTGGGAGCAATGTTTATTTTCTAGAAGGATCAAATGGAGAGTGCCTTGGTTGGGGTCCTGTAAATGGTAAGTTCCTTAAACATTATCTGACAAAATCAAATCCATTTAAGTCATATGTCATTGTAAATAGTCGTTTTATTTTTCTATTGAGTCAGTAGGTCAGCAAAAAATTGAAGCCCGAAGTGAAGGCCCTGAGTTTATGCTGAGTATTTTAGAAGTTGCGTCGATAGGTTTAGGTTACGTTTTGTTTTTCATATTGCAGTGTCGAAGAGTTGAAATAAGGCCCAATGGTCAGGCACCTAGTCTACTATTCTTTGCTACCTTGTGAGGAGGATAGCATCCTCGTTCGAGCCCGTTGTTAGCGCCGCCATTTTCCTTTCGATTAGAGTTGGTTTTAGTCGAGTTATGGACCATGTGTCAAAACATGTGAATTCGGGTACATAACAACGAAGGGGTCGAATTCAACAAGTGGTTGGTTGTCCCTTGGAAACGGGAAGGGATGTCAGAGCCAAAACATGCATAAATGGTACAGGTATGTTGTTCCCAGAGAGTCGGGTCCTGTTAAAATCCAGTCTCTACATGCCCTAGGTCGAGTCAAGTAGTTAATGGAAGTTGCATCCGCAAGTGTTGTAACTATTATCAGTTCATTACGAAGGCCAAAGGAATGAAAAATCGTGGTGTTCGTATCATGTATGCCATACAACCCTTATCGCCTGTACCTTACACGCGGTGATGTTTTATGGAAAATCTTCATTTTGATTCGAAACATCTAGTCACCATGAATTCAATGTTCCTTGGCACAATTCCTCCTTCCACCTGATCTGTTATAAATCCAAGAGGTTATGCACCTGTTTTATTTGTGAAATCAGATTCATGTTATGTTTGTAAGTTTTCTTGCAGGCCCAGGTCGATCAAATTCTCAATCTTGGGCATTCGACAAATCCACTCCGCGCAAGATAAACACTGGTCGTTCCATGGAGACCTCCCAAAACATAAGGAAGGGTGCGTGAAGTGGAAAAATCACCAGGATTGATCCCCAAAGCATCTAGGATTCGTTCTCACTCACAATAGGAATCCCCAACGACACAAAGGGAGTTTCCCCTTTACCCGCGGGAACGACAACATCACACCACGCAGAACCTGGAGTGGAAGGACCTGCGCAGGAAGGAAGGATAGTAGAAGCCCTTATCTCCCCAAAAATAGATACCTTGGAGAAGGGGTAGGCCAAAGAAGAATAAGGAAGCTAGGGAAACCCAAATCCCAGACGAGTTGTGCGCAAGATCAGTTGCTAAAAAATTACTTATGCACGTTGTCCAGCTGGAGTTTGTGGAAGATACAAGTCGAGAAAGTAGGAGCACAATGAGGAGGTTGAATTCCATGGGTACAAATCATCAAGATCTATTTCAACAACTAAAGCAGGCAAAACTAGCTATCGCCAAACTGTACCGGGAGAACAAGAATTTTAGACAACAACTAACAATAAAGACCTTGGAAGTGTCAGCAGCGCAAGGCCATGAAGGGAACATGATGTGGCTCAAAAGACAGCTCAGAGAGTCATGGGATACAATCGTATAGTTGCGCGAAGCACAAAGGCTGTCAGAAGAAGGGTATGTGAAGCATTCTAGAGAATGTGAAGCGGTCGAGGAGAAATCTCATGTGGCTCTTGCCAGCGAACAGAAGAAACAAGATTAGTTGAGTTTGTTCCTGTATCCACAAACATAAATAAAATCTTGATAGTTTTGAAGGAGACATCACCCTAAGACATTTTGTGATTTTGATAATGGCCATGACACTCTGCAACCACTTGCCATGCACATTTCCCCTAGAAAATGAGCGTGCGGCAGAAATCAAAGTTGTTACAGAAGATAGCAGGACTCTGAAAAACACTTGTTCGTTCATATATCTGATCGAAGTAAAACATTCACACATCACTCCCTCATGACGAGACATGATAAATAACTAAATCCCTATGGCGGATTACAAATAGTCATGATGTAGCCAGATGTATTTGTTGTCTATTTTTGGAAAAGAATCATGCGAAGAGTCTTTTAATGCAGAAAAATCAGTTTCCTAGTTTTTAGAGATAGTAGTTAGAAGAGCAGGGTAGCCCAAGAGGAGCCCTCGCCTATATATTTGATCTTTTCGATGTAAGCTAGGTTGGTTGGAAAAATTAGTATAGACACTGACCATTGTATGTACTTTGAGCTCGATCGAAATTTAATGCAAAAGTTCTGAAGCTTTGATGAAAAGATTCTAATTGTAGAAGTTGGATGTATTGTTTCCTTTCTTTGTGTACGTACTTCTTGTTTTCTTTATTCATATCATTTTCTGTCTAAATCAGAATGAAATTTCGAACCTATGGATTCGCTGTGCAGCACCCCTTGTTCACGCCATTTAGACAAAATGTATTTCCTCTAAAGTTAGCTCTAAATTCATCCTCAGCGGTGCTCCAAGTTGCTTCATGTGTTTTCTCCCACCACATATTACGATTTTAAAACTAAAGATTTTTTCTCGCTTAGCCTTTATCCTCTCAAGTTCAGTCACCAAGTCATTTATTTCTATCGTTTTCTCAAACTGACTCCATAGCCCAATGTCTTAACCTCTTGTGCCAATATAACCAGAACCCATTATTTGAAAGGTGTTAAATCTATCCATCAGCTTTAAATCCATATCCCACACTGAGACAATGTCTCTCAATAGAGCCATCTCCAGGTCCGAAAGGTTAGTTTTGGGTCTCAAAGTTGGTTGAAATAGTTACATTTGTCATATGTTTATGAGCCGAAATTGATTTACAGAGTGCTAACACCTCCTTATTCTTATTTTTCATTTGGTGGGGGTCATATCGCTCAACCATCTCCTATAATAGGAGGTTGGAATTCTCCTTCCTCTAGACCCAATCCTAGCTTCACTTTTCCAGGATCAAGTAATAAAATGGGTGTTCCTTCTACTTCTTACATCCTGTCCATCTATCCTTATTCCACTATGCTAGTTCCTACGAACAATTTTCTCATGGCGAACCACCCTCTGTCCTCTGGTGTTCCATCCTGAGGGAGTCAATTTTATAGTATGGGAAACTCCTTGAACAAAATTCCTTCGTTTGGGGGAAACATATATCCTCACATGAGTAACCCATGTCATGTCACTTTCTCCTCGCATGCGGATTCTTCAGTGATGATTCCCTTACAACTTTTTATGAATCAGTTGGGAGGAGGATACTACCCTACTGGATAGGGCCATGATGTATACCAGAAGCTTGCTTATCTTGTGATCTCTCATAACCATACTTTCCTGGGACCATGGTCTTAGATGTTGTCACCAACCTCTGCAAGTCATGTTGGAGACCTATCACCAACATATGCAAGTCATGTTGGAGACCTAAAACCAACCTCTACTAGTCATGTTGGAGACCTATCACCAGCCTCTGCAAGTCATGCTGGAGGTAATCAATCAGTCGTTGCAAGTGAGGCTAGAAGCACAAGTCCAGTCACTACGATTCATACTAGCATTAAGTCATGAACCTATGCAAGTAATGTTGGAGACCTGAAACCAACCTCTTGTAGTCATGTTGGAGACCTGTCACCAGTCTCTGTGATTCATGTTGGGTGAAAGCAACAAGACGCTACAAGTAATGTTGGGGAAAAAACTCTAGTCGTTGCTAGTCACACTGGACAAACATCACCAACCTCTGCAAGTCATGTTAGAAATCTGCTACTAGCCTCTACAAGTCATGCAGTGTGAATGTCACCAACCATTGCAAGTTGTGTTGGGGGAATTGATATTATTGAGAAGCCTAGACGTATAGAGTGTAAGCCCAAGTTCCTTTGTATACTTTGCAAAGGAGATCACCTAACCCATTTGTTCCCTACTATTGCAGTGGTACGAGAAGCGAGGTCCTTATCGAGTGGCCCTTCGGGTTCAGAGTATTCTTTGTTTTCCCAACTTTATATTCCTTAGTTGGTTGATACATTAGTCATGTCGATGCAATCTTCGACTGACACCAGTCTTCTTTTCAGGGGTGATTCATCTCTTGACCATGTTGTCTCACATCATATTAAACCAACGGTTGTGCCGATACAATCTTTGGTCAACACCACTCCTATTTTGAGGAGTGATGTATCCTATTGAACCAAAGGTTGAAGTGGTCATGTCAATACAATATTCGGTAGATCCCACTCTTGTCTTGGGGAGTGACAAGTCTAAGGAAGTGACATTGCTGATGAAATCTTTAATTAATATCACTCTTCTTTTGGGGGTGATGCGTCTTTCGACCATGTCCTTACCATTTCAAGTTTTTAGCTTCTAAACAAGGGATTGCTCCACTCTCTCTGAGTACGTCCCTCCAAGTCCTAGGATGGTTTCCTTGGATTGGAATGATCTTGTAGAGCCTCTCCTTACTTCTTCTGCACCCATACAGATAATGGGCATTCATCGATGTATTATAGATGAAGGATCCTCTACAAGTATTTTATCCTCCTCGGCTTGGAAAGCATTGGGTTCTCCCAAGCTTGTTTTAGCTACCCGTGAGTTGTTGGCATTCGACAGAAGTCCTACATGGAAGCTCTGGCCTCCCCTATGATATCCTTCTTAGAAAAACATCCTAGGGTATTAGTTAAGCTCTTTTCGGACTCCAAAAAATGAAAAGATTGTCGAGTGAACTTGTCTCTTTCACACTTGTTAAATGGTTTTGAAAGGACATTTATTTGGTATAAGTTTAACCCTTTTCTAGACCAAGTAGAATACTTACAAAAAATAAATATGCTAGTCACCATTGGCTAGAAGAGTTCACTTGGGTATTATTTTATACTTTTTCAGGCCTAGGGGACTAACATGTACGAAAAAGAAAATTCTTGAGTTAAGTTGTAATTGCATCTCATTATCCTGCCTACATTGTTGAGCCTAATGTCGACTCTCGCTTTCTTGTTATAAGCCCTGTTACCCCAAAAATTCTCATCACTATCCAAGCAATCTCTTTTATATATCCTTTGTAGCTTGACACCCTTTACCCGTAGAGGAAATATCTCCTCGAGCGTTTATGTCCTACATGCACTTCCCTTCATTCAACATAGGTGTGTTTCGTTGCTTGGAACTAGTTGCTTACTCTCGGTACTTGTTTCCTTGTCTGGATCATAATATTTCTTTGTCTATGAAAAAACAAAATAAGACGGATGAGAAAATAATATTATCTCTTATCGAAAGTTGTTGTGTTTCCATTGAACATAGCACAAAATCTTGAGTGAATTTTCATCCAAGGTTTGGGTTTAGCATGACCTTAGGAAGTTGAGCTCATTACTTAGAGTTTACTCCTCCCATTGGTTATTCTTCCAATCTCTATGGAGAGTTTGTTGATGCATACGACATCACAAACTTTTGTCAATGATCGGTGTTAAGTCTATGTTTCCTAAGGTATCCATCTGTCTTGTGCTCTTCTTCAAATGAAGTATAAATCTTGTGCCGCCCATTTCTCAGAACTCTTGACTTTGCATGTCGTCCATACCCTCAATATATATCAAAATCACATGAAGTTCTTGTCCTACCTTTCACCCTGGGCCTACTTTCATCATTGGTAGGAAACCTTGAACCCAACAGATGACATATCCTAATTGGTCACTAATTGAGGGGTTTCCCTTGTGTTCAACGATAAGAAATATGTTCACACATTGGGATTTGTCTAGTGTCTTGGATTCCATTATCCCTATTGGTGGTTTCCTCGCCTTTGTCGACATTTTTCCTCATTGGTTGTTATTTAGAGGGTCTCTTTCCTGCACTACTTGCATCTGGTACATGAAGAGATGCACATGGTCATTGGTTTGTGAACATCCTATTCATTCGAGCTCCTCCTAATTATACATATATTGCTTTGTACCTCATGTTGGATGATGAGAGACACCTTAATGCTCTTCTTTCAACGGATCTCCTTCCATCGACTTCATTTCATCTATTCTAGAGTCGAGATCTAGAGTTCTATGAGTACCTAGAGGCTTGCAGTCATTAGTGGCAGGTTCTCCTACCATTGATAGTTGGGAATACATTAATGTCTCATGATCGATGGATTCTTCATGTGTTCGACCTCAACACCATTATTCACACTTGTTGAATGTACTCGGTGCTTTGACACCTACTTTCATTATCGGTGGGTTGTCTTGCATTTGTTAGCAATATACGTTAATGATTGGTAATCAAATGAAGTCTCATTGTGTTCAACTTCAACTCCTCTATTCACATAATGTAGACTTGAACCTTCAGCGGATAGTGTAGAAGACCTCCAACTTACAATAGCAACACCCCATATATGTTGTTGTATTTCATTGGACTAGTACCTATATGACTATAGTGATCATGGAAGATCAGATTGTACTCCATTGTATACAGATATCTTCGGTTGATTTTGATATTGGACTCCACTGTGTCTTGTTCATGACAATGACATCCTATGGCATATGTCCACTTTGTATTTCCTATTCATGGCCATGAACAACTACTTTATATATATATCCACATGGATTTGCAGTGTAATTAAGATTGGCAGCCATGTGTACAAAGTCATTATGGATTGTAATATTCTCATGAGAAAATAGGACTTCCAGAGTCTTCATTACTCCACTTCTAGGAATTTATAATGTATTTAGGCCATCACAGAGACTCCTTTGACCTCAAACATTAGGGGGCATTTGTTATAGAAAATTTTTCCACACTGCATGCATCTTGCTTGGATGGCCTTCCATTTTCCTCTGCAGACTTCATTTTCATGTTTTTTACAACTCCATATCTTAAAATACTCATTTGTATACATGTACACGACCTTCCAGTTATGTCACACATGGACATACTTGGGTTGCTCCATTACATCCCATGTACATCGAGTTTGGTTCTCAAAAAAAAAGATGTGTTGGGTTTCCATGTCATGTCATGAGATCCATGATCCTTGACCTTCCATATGATGGAAACACTCCAACTCGACCCTTCAATTCCATTTGAAGGCTCTAAATTGAGCCATATCCAAGCCTCAAAGATACACAATTCATCATTAAGAGCAAAGACACTTTTGAGAAATTTCACCTCAATTGAGTTTGCATCCCTTTGTCCTTGAAAGTCTAAACTTCCTATGTTCAGCCCCCAAGCTCTTCATATCTTGCGATGGAGAACCTCATTAACTCCTACATGTGAGCTTGTGTTTGTGGAGGATTGAAGTCGTGGAGGGCCAACTGCAGGGACTTAGTTTCTCAATTCTGATACGTGTCGTTAGAATTTTGTCACATATGTACTTCTATTGATTACATTAATATAAATACTTTCTTCTCGTCCAATTGATATATTGCAAATATTTGTATTGGTTTCCATAGGCCTATTTGTTATGTATGTTAATGGATTATGTTGATTTATATGTTGACATTATATATCATTACCACATGCTTGTGTATCTTGGTTTTTGAAGACAAGTTGTAGGTATAAAGCTTTGGGTCGTGTGCTCAATGTTGGTCTTCTTCAAACATCCAGACGAGGTAGGCTTCTAGCCTTCTCTTGTTAGCATTTCATTTATATAGCATACTTGAGATTAGAGTTTATTTATGGGTGTCATTCCGTCTATTGTGGTTTTCCCCTAGCCATAGAGAGATTTTCCTCGAAACACCATATGGGGTAAGACATTTTACTCTAAGGATCTATACAAACTTTTAGATGAAGCATATAAACAAATATTTTTAGGCAAGTGGTCTCATTCCACAAAGAAGGATAAAGAGAACCTTAAGGGTTTATTTTCATGTGAAAACCTTCTATTATGGGTTCATGGATGCCTTCAACAAAAGAATGTTATTATTTCTATAGACCCTAGCAAAAAGTGTAATATGCATTGTGATGTTCTGATCACAATGCAATATACTTAAGTGTTATAACAGTGTCTTTAGACACCACCAATCTTTTCTAAATTTATTTCTCTTCAATTATCTATAGATTTTGTTACACTCAATTCCCAACATAGTGTCAGAGCAACTGATTTAGAACCTCATATGTTGTCTACATATCTGTGAATCAAATTTGTTTATGATTGGCTCTTAGTTAATGATTTGTTTATTATAACTCGTGGAATCGGATCAGATTTGTTAGATATCAAAGATGGCTTGAATAGATCAAACTATGTTATCAATGATAGTGATGACAAAAGTTTTAGAGTTAAAATATTAATATATATAGAACAATATTCATAATTAAAAAATTATTTTATCATAATTTCTTTTGACAATTACTATTTAATAATGTAATTTTATGAAATCAATGCTCAAGGAGTAAACGAATTTTTTGGGCAGTGGAATTTGTTTTTTAACATTATAATGACAATATCCAATTATTTTATTCATTTTATTAACGTTCCGTCAATTATAAATTAAGAATTTCAGATCTCTTTGAATCAAAAGTCTTAAACCTTGTATGCAATAAATTCCTTTTCTCTATAAACTTTAATGTAAATTTTATGAATCAAAGATTTTTGCCATGTTTTGTTGAAAACTTTAAAATCCCAGAAAACTCGTGAAATAGAATAAATTTTATTTGTTTTTAAATTTTCGCATGTAAATGTTTCGATCAAAAAATTATGTTAGGAGAATGCATTCAAAAATAAAAGTGTTTATTTATATTTAATTTTTATATTTAATATAACTTAAAATCAAATTATATATCTCAAACATATAAAATAGAAAGATGGGAGTTATTGAAAAAATCAAAGTTAATACAGAATATGTAAAATTAGAAAATAAAAATGTAACAATAATTTTTTACATTGTACATCATATTTAGTAAATTAAATTGTAAATTATAAAATAATAATTTAGTTTTTATTGAAATAAGTAAATTTAATTTAAATCATATTTTTATATATATAATTAAAATCAATTTATGTAAGTTTAAAAGAAAAATAAGAATATCATTTCTGAAATAATCAAAATAAAATTATATAAAGTATGTGAAAATGGGGAAATAAAAATTTAGAAATATTTTTTGTTTTTTAATTTTTTTTAGGAGATAATAGAATCAATTATAATTTGTCAAAATTTAATAGCGATTATAGTCATTATTAATTGCTGTGTAAAATTTGAACTGATTTATCATTATGATAAAAAAAAAATTACGTCACTAAGAAAATATTATCAATCAATCAAAATCAATATTAAATTTTAGAAACAATCTGCAACATATTTATAAAAATTCAATTTAATATATTTTTTTTAATTTGTTGGTGAATTGTGGGACTAGCAGTATGTAGTTGAAAAACAGCCACTCAAATATATCTAAGCTGTCAAAATTACCAGAAAATCTCACTCTGCTTGAACGACACCAACCCTTAAAGTGGCTGGATTTTTTGTCCCTAATTTCAAACTTTTAATGATATCTAATCGTAATAATTTATAAAATATTTGAATGTGTTTGTGTCAAAAATCCATACCTCTGATTTTTTTTTTAAATGACTGTACCACGTTATCCCACAAAATCCATTCTCTCATGTAACAACTTTCATTTCAATCCATTCATGTTATCCAACTTTCATGTTATCCCACAAAATCCATTCTCTCAAATTTAATTAAATCGGAATTTCGCCTGTGCACATGTATATGGCTTGTCATTTCAAATATGATTTCACCTGAACTTCAAGAATAAATAAATAGGAGAAAATTAAATTGTTAAAGATACGTTGAATCCTGTGAGGATTCACTGAATTTGAATAATGAGAGGGCTTTGAAGCTCGAACATCCCGGTTTACAAAGGCCTCTTGGTGTGCCTCCGTCGAAAGTTGGTTTCAATAGGCAAAGTAAGTAGATAGATTGTAAAAATGATAAACACCGGTCTATTAGACTAACGGGGAAAGAAAGACACGCTGATAGATCCATGAGATCCCTGAGTTGGAGAACCAGCAGCTGAAGTCGGAGATTCGGGTATGGAAATGAAATTCTGAGGTCTATCTGCAGCGGCATCTATGAAAGCTGGTCGTGTGGGCTGAACAGTACTCTCTGAATTGTCGGTTAACATTGACACAACCTGTGACATTGCCGGCCGCTGCGTCCATGAGCCTTGAGTGCATAGAAGTGCTATAGTAATCACTCTTACCGCCTGCTCTCTTGGGTACTGCCCCTCTAACAATGGATCAACAATATCCAAAACTTCATTCTGCTCGAATTGATTCCAAGCCTGCACCATAATCAAAATAATCAGCACAAATTTTACATGCACATTTACTAATGTGTTTGATATACCATAGATAAGCTAGCTCTGTATTAGACTTTTCTTTTCACAAACACATTTACAACTGGGTTTTATATACCCACACAGAGGCTACATTTATATTAGACATTTCTGGGTGTCCTATTTAGAATGTTGAGATTTTTAAAGGAAGGGAAGGAATATATATATATATATATATATATATATATATATATA
>JASDQU010011012.1:177753-194049 GCA_032191745.1 Picea mariana | reverse complement strand
ATATATATATATATATATATATATATATATATAAAAGTTAGATATTAAATTGGTGTATGAGATCTTGAAATTTTTTTCTTCCAGTAATTTTATTAATAAAATCTATAAAAATATATACATATAATATTTATATATAATAAAAATAAAAATATCATAGTATTTATACATATAATAATATTTATACATATAATAGAAATAAAGACAGCCTACTCTTGAGATAAAGAACCAAGAGTAAAGTAAAGATGCTACAACTCATCCAAAACAACCTTAAATAATTACCTCCATTTTTCCGTGATGGTTTTCAGAGCTTTCATTGAGGAGAGCATATGGAGGGCAGCATGGCAACTGTTCTAGCAGCCACGAAGAGAAAGGGAAAGAGGATATGGGGCGGCATGGTAATTAATGTAACAGCTGCAAAGAGCAAGGGAAATAAATATTTCAAGGAAGGTGGTATGGCAACTTGTTGTATTTCGAGAAACTAAAAAAAATTGTAAGGTCCGTTTCCTATCTCCTATCCCCTATATGTAAGGTTAACATCATATATATTAGCCCAGTATATAAAAGGAATATAAGCTAATTCTGTTTGGCTGGATGTATTTTATCAATTCATAATTCATATCAACATCAACTTACCATTTTAATTAGGGTCATTTAAAGAATGAGAAATTTATATTTTAATTGTTTCTTATTCTTTTCAATACTTAATAAATTAGGAATTAAAATAAATATAAACCGATGTAGTAACAGGAAAACAATGGATATTTCTGCAAATGGGATGTATAATGGCACTGGCCATGAAGCAATACTTAATAAATTAGGAATTAAAATAAATATAAACTGATGGATTAACCGGAAAACAATCGTTTCTTTATTCTTCATTTTTTTCAAAAAAATCATGTCTGATCTTTTATTGATATTTCTGCAGATAGGATGTATAATGGCACTGACCATGGAAGGTTTCAGGAAAGCTGAGGGATCTGTGGGGGCATCCGTTGTAGCAAAGGTAATTCTGGAAGCTCGGTTAGATAACAAATGCTCTGCTTCGATATGGAGTGTGGGTAGTTATAAAATACTATGATATTCATAAATTACTTAATTACTTTGTTAACATTAATTACTTTGTTAACATTCAATACATAATATCAAAATTTGTGGATGTCCATAGAGACACTAAATTCTATGACTTTTGTAACATATAAATCATAATGTATTCGGCTTCCCTCTAACTTTTGCACATTGCTATCAGTCTACCGAAATTGATGGATACCTCTGGGTATTTGAGTTTCTTAATCCATAAGATTTGGATACGAGGCAAGGTAATCTGTAACTTGAACATTTGAGTTTTTATTTTATTTTTAGATTATCAACCACACCGAAAAGATGCATGTAACTAATGATGGCAGGCATATGGATGGATCAAAGAGCCCTTTCATAGCAACAGTGGAAAACCTTGGATGATATACTTCTTCTTAGAGATGGCATGATAGGGAGTGACATTTATTCTTTTTAAAGATGGCATGATAAAGATTTCTAAGGTTCTTTTTCCTAAATGGCATGATAGAAATGACATTTATTCTTCTTCTAAATGGCATGATAGAGATGACATTTATTCTTCTTCTAAAAAATACAAGCTTCTTCCTCCTAAATGGCATGATAGAGATGACAATAGAATTTTAAGGTTCTTTTACTTAACTAGCTTCTCTTTATAGTTAGAATATATACTATAAAATTTGCTTGTTATTAGGTCAGTGTATCAAAGTCTATACTCACAAGCCCATTTCATTGGAATTAATACAACTACCCTTTTCAATTAAAAAATATTCATTTCTATCTGCGACTCTTCTGATAAAAGTTATAATTGTTTTAACATTCTATTACGGGAGAAGCTAAAATTACTGCAATGTCTACAACATTTAATGACCCCACTTGAATGTGTCCAGATGTGATTGCCCATTTCAAATTCCTAACTTTACATCTCGAGGAGGCATAAACATATATTTCTGGAATTGTACAGGGTTAGACAGCTTATACATGGTGACAGTCTCTGTACAATGCTTTTCTGTTTAATTAAAAAAATTGAATGGCTTTCGTTGGTTTAAATTTCTTGCGTTTGGGTTTACTTTGTGCGAGCTCTGTTTAATGGTTCTCATACACCTGAAAAAACACGGCCTCATGATTATCCTATTAATTTTTATTTTGTTTTATTAAACCCTATACTTACACGGTGGATAAGGTTTTATTTTTATTACACCCTATACTCATAGGTGATAAGTTTTTATGTATATTACAATATATCATGCACTTTCATCCACCTATTTATAAATGTTATGATATTTATGGAGTTGTTTTTACTGCTGCATATCTCAACGTTATTGATCTTTGTTGTGTTTACATTAACTTGATGTTGAAGAATTTTTTTTTACTAATAAGCTATATCTAAGAAACATTGTTTTTAGTGTTCATTTCCAATTTCTAGTTAACATGAACGTTCAAGAAACCATAAATGTTCTTGGAAATCATAAACCATGTATATAAAACAATAAGATAAATGAAAATGTGAAAACAATAATTTTAAAAGGAAAGAAAAACATTAATACAAGTTTGTAATCTTAAATTTAAATGTTAAAATAGTTCTATGAAGTCTTGGAAATATTAATATAATGACACATTTTGTGAAAGAATAGAAGAAACTATTACACTATTACAGTATTGAAGTTTAGGAGGATTTGCAAATTTTTATATGTAACTATGTCTAAGTCCATGGTAGGGTGTAGGCTTAAGAGGTTGGAACCCAACATTGGAATCTTGGAACTGGAGGACAAATTTAAGATGCAATACCCTAATTTTGATTCCCACAATAGTATTGTGTATGTATATGATGAATGGTTAAAAGTGATATCGATTATATCAGTATATAGTTTGACATCTATCTTTATACTTTCTGGGTGGAAAAATTGGAGGAATTGACATACATACATGTTTTAGTGGCAAGTGCAAGTTTGGAGATTTGGAGTCTAGAACCTTCGAGAGCCATTTTGAGGCATCAACCGACATTTTTTGGGGTGAAAAAATTACAAGCATAAATCCAGCCCCTTGACTCCATTCTACACATCTAAGACCTTTCCAACGGTGTAAAATTCACCTCAATCAGAGCTTGTATGCAAAAGTTATACCTCCCACAAGTTTACCTACATTGTTGACCACCATGGTATGAATGGATGCCACATAAACCCCCATTACTTATACATGTGGGGCTAGCCACTTGTGGAATTTCAAGAAGATTCTAGAAGTTCTAAAACCTTATCACTAATTGAGGATTAAGGATGCAAAAACCCTAACCCTAAATGACCATCAGGCTATGTTAAAAGGCACTAGGAAGAGAAAGGGTTCCATTATTTAGCATTGCAATTGTTCCATAGTTGAGCATAGCATCTAGGAGTGGATTTCAGAGCGTGACAGAGGAGGAAACAATTCTTTAGAAACCACTCAAGCCACACTGTCAAAGGAAACTCTATAATTAGTGCCTCATTCTTTGTATTTGCATTTCATAACTAGAGAAAAGAGAGCACAACATAGGCCTCACCATCTAGATGGGTTTTCTCCCGTAGTGGGTTTCCTAGGGTACATCTTGTATTCATTTGTGTGGATGGTGTGTTTTTTTGTCGATTCTTTCATTTTCATATTCGGTTATTTTCATAAATATGAGCAATAGGCTAGTAATAATTAACCTGGGATCTAAGGAAATAAATTGCATAATCTAAGATTTTGAAATATTATAAGAGATTTGTTGTGACGAACTGTTCGAGTGGAATATCCATGGCAGTTTATAGAACATATTGGTATCGGGGAAGTTTTCTTTGGGGTATTTGTAGAAAGTTGCAAGATCCAAGAATTGACTTAAGAACTAAGTTGTAGAAGCCTATCCATGGTTGATAAGACTATCCATAACAACCCTCGTGATGTAATGGAAGAGATATTTTTGAGGCTCGAAGAGTAAGTTGTTGATATTTATCACAACATGGCTCTCCTATGGTGGCACTAGAAAACAAGTTTGGACCGTTTAGGGAGGTTGTTGTCTCTATTTTAGAAGTTGGATTGGATGAGAAATACGTAGATAGAGAATACCTAGAAAAGAAATTAAAAAAAGGTCCCAAGAAAGAGAAACCAAGCTCCAATGTCATCACTCCTTCACAACCTATATTTAAAATGGAAGCGAAAGTGGATATAAAACCCTAGCAAGGTGAGATCGATGTTGTTAAGTTGAATCATTAGTTGCAATAGTTAGAAGTGTATTTCAATGTCATAATATAGATGAAGACAAGAAAAATCATTTTCTCGACTAAAACTAAATGGCCATGCACTAACCTACTCAGAAATCCACACACAGACACTTGGGCTGGAGGGTGATCCATTAGTAACTAAGTAGGATGATTTTAAGGCCCTCATCAAGTCTCATTTCTACCCTATTGGGTATGTAAAGGACCAGTGGATCTGTTGGCATCACTTCAGGAAGATGCAAGCAAAGAGTGTGCAAGAGTTACCACCAAAGTCAGGAAGATCGAAATCATGTTGGGTATCTCTTCCAAGAACCCATGCGTACTCCTTAATTATCTTGAGGGTCTCCACAGTCATTTGTGAGAGCAAGTGATGCTCTTCAAACAAAGGATCATTGATGAGGCTTGTGTGCAAGCACAGTACCTAAAGAACATACACCACAAAAAAGGACAACCAAGTTCTTCTAAATAGAAAGACCACCAAGATGATTCCAAGGAGGGGAAAAACAAGTGGAAAGGAAAAGAGAAGAAGACAACAACCATTGCACATAAATGCAAATATCCAAACAACCAATGCAATATTGATGGTCACATTGAAGACAAATGTTGGAAGCTACATCCAAAGTTGAATCAAAATAACCATAAGAAGGATGCCAAGAAGAAGAAACTTCTAGGAAAGGATTCAAGCAACCAAGTAGAGAGAAGATTGGATTTGGATGGGAAGATTGTCTACACTTCAATGCAGAAGGAGGTGAATCTAAGTAGTTTTCATCATAAGAAAGAGAAGGATATGAAAAAACTCTTCCATATTAAGATTCGGGTCAAACAGGCCAAGGTAGATGCTCTATTCGATTCTGGTTCACAGGCCAATCTCAATGCAAATGATCTGGTCAACAAGATTGGGTTAGAGGTTCATGATCATCCAAGCCCATATCCATTGGGATGGGTGAATAAGGATTGAGAAATCAAAGTCAATAAAAAGTGTAAGATCAAGTTTGTTATAAGCACATATTTTATTGATGAAGTGGAATTATATGTAGTACCCCTTGATGTGTGTGGTGAAGATTTTGGAAGCCCCTACATGTATATAAGGGATATGATGTTCATGCAGAAAGAAAACCAGTACCGCCTAATCAAGGATGGGAAGTCATACATCATCAATGCAGAGAAAGGAAAGTCAAGGATATATCTAATAAGTGCTAACCAAGCCAAAAAGTTGATAAATTCTAGTAATAAGTATGTATTATCTTTCTTAAGAGAGAATCAACTAGTGGAGGAATCCGTAAGAGTAAGGGAATCTCTAGAAGGATGCACAAAAGAGCAGAAACAACAGTTGGAGGAGTTGTTGTAGGTATACATGGTGGTGTTCCAAGAGCATAAAGGACTACCACCTAAGAGGGAAGTGGATCACAAGATATAATTGTTACCTGACTCTCCATTGCTAAATATTGGTTTTGTATAGACAATGGTTATGGAAACAAACGAAGTGAAGATACAATTACAACAATGGTTGGAGCAGGGAGTAATTCAACCAAGCACCTCACCTTGTGGGTCACTTATCAGGATAGTACACAAGTAGGATGGAACTTGGCAAATGTATATCAACTATAGAGCTTTAAGCAAGATGATTCTCAAGAATTAATACCCTCTACCCAGGATTGATGATTTGTTAGATCAATTGTGACATGCCAAGTACTTCAACAATTTGGATCTCAAATCAGGATACCACCAAGTACGCGTTAAAGAAGAAGACATTCGACAAACTGTCTTCAAGACAAGGCAAGGCCTATATGAATGGTTGGTCATGTCTTTTGGTTTATGTAATGCGCTGACTACATTTATATGATTGATGAATGGTGTATTTTGTCCTTATATATTCATTTGTAATGGTTTATTTGGATGAAATATTGGTTTATAGCTCTACAAGTTGGAAGGAGAACATCGCACATCTTATGAAAGTGTTAGAGACTCTAAAAAAGTATCAGTTGTTGGAAAACCTCAAGAAAAGTGAGTTTACTCAACATTCATTAGTGTATTTGGGGTATGTGATTGGTGGAGGGGAACTCAAGATAGATACCACAAAGATGGAGACCATCATGAAGTGGTATGTTCCTACTATTTTCACTGAAGTTAGGAGATTCATTGGGGAAACAAAATACTTATGGAAGTTCATAGTATTCTTTTCCGTGATAGTTGCGCCACTCCACACCATAATAACCAATGGTAAGAGTTTCTAATGGAGAAAGAATCAGTAGAAAGATTTCAATGAGATAAAACGAAAGATAAGTCAAGCATAAGCTCTTGCATTTCCTAAGTTGCAAGGAGGTGTATGAAGTGGAGACAGATGCAAGTGGGTATGCTATGTATAATTCATGCAGAAACCCCGATAGATCTAGAATTCTAGTTAAATTGAACACATGCAACTTGTTGATATTCAAGAGATAAGAGAAAGTTTTTTCTCCATAAATAAGAGAATTATATTAATAAAAAATGAATATACATGAGTAACCATCCTCAAAAAGAAGAGAGGAGGTGAATATATAGAATTTCCAACATAGAAATTCTAGTCAAAAAAGCTAGAAATAGCTAAAATAGGTGTCATAAGCTAAGGGAGACCACATAGTTCGACCTAGACCACTAAAGATACATTTCACACACTCATTAATGTCCACAAGAGTCAAGTGATGTGCATTAGCTCACTTAAGCTCACTTAACTGACAAGAGAAGCAGTTCCAACTCACTTATCTGACCTGAAATAGTAGTTACTAATAATAGTAACGACAAAAATCATTAATTAAGGAATAAATCTCTCACTCAAAGAGGAGGTGTTCATTCCCCAATAATAGATGAGTTTTTGCATGGGGGAGTTGGAATAAATCATGAATAAATCAAGAAAATCCAGAATAAATTGAGAAAATCAAGAACCGAGAGTTTAGTCTTGATCTAAAATTAGTAGTTTTCCCTAAAATCTAGGGATGAGGCGCCCTTCTTCTCTATGTGGAAAAATTAGGTGAAATAAAGTGTAAATGAATGTATTAACCAATATCTAGGAGTCTAAGCTACGTATAAACTAATGTAAGTTAGGGTTATTCTCTAACACCCCCCCTTAAGCCTAACGGTAATGACAAAAAAACTTGAGTCCGGGCAAATTGGTCATTTTAGGTACTCATTACGTAAAAGAACTCTTCATGAAAAGAGGAAAGAGGGAAAACCTCATGGCAAAACCCACCCCCAAAAAAAAGAGGAAAAAAAATGTCGAGTGGCCAAAAGTGACCTAGTCAGTTGTCTCCACCACTCCAAGCATAGCTCTCAGTTCTAAAAATTTATTTTCAGTGAAGGACTTGGTGAAGATGTCTGCAACCTGCTTCTCTGTGGGGAGGTACTGCATTGAAATGACTCTGTCACGGATCAGCTCATGGATGTAATGCATGTGATGAACTTCCCATCTGCGAGAAGCAACAATGGCCAAAACTAGTCGAACGGAGTCCATTTTTGCAACAGGTGCAAATGTCTCTTTGTAGTCTATGCCATGTACCTGTGAGTATCCTTTTGCGACAAGTCGAGCTTTGTACTTGCTGATCTCACCATTTGCAACAATATTTTTTCGATATATCCATCGGCATCGAACAAGATTTCTTCCTTTCGGAAGTGGAACCAAGTCCCATGTGTTGTTGTCCATAGGAGCAGAGTACTCTTCAACCATGGCAGCCTCCCAGAGTGGGTTTCTAGCAGCCTCAGAGTGTGACTTTGGATCTGAACCAAGTGACATATAGAAATGTATGGGCAGCAAAGGTTCTGTGGTAGCCAGGGCTTGAGAAGCCCCAAAAAACTGTGATTTAGTTCTTCTTGTATCTGCAGGATCGCCGACTAGTTCACCCGCATCTTGCAGGGTTTTCTCTTCCTAAGTTGGAAACTGAGTTGGAGTAGCCATGACCTGCTCCTCATCCTCTATATCAGACCTAAAATGCTTCTCTGAAGTGCTCGAAGAAGCTTCTGACTCCTCCTCATTAGTGACAACAAGAAATTCCTCGGCAGGGTCTTCTAAAAAATCATGCAGTGATTCTTCTTNTCTCTGTGTAGTCTATGCCATGTACCTATGAGTATCCTTTTGTGAAAAGTCGAGCTTTGTACTTTATGATCTCACCATCTGAAGAAATATTTTTTCGATATATCTATCGACATCAAACAATCTTTCTTCCTTTCGGAAGTGGAACCAAGTCCCATGTGTTGTTGTCCATAAGAGCAGAGTACTCTTCATCCATGGCAGTCTCCCAAAGTGGGTTTCCAGTAGCCTCAGAGTGTGACTTTGGATCTAAACCAAGTGACATATAGAAATTTATGGGCAGCAAAGGTTCTATGGCATCCATGGCTTGAGGATCCCCAAAAAACTGTGATCTAGTTCTTCGTGTATCAGCAGGATCACCGACTAGTTCACCCGCATCTTACAGGGTTTTCTCTGCCCAAATTGGAAACTGAGTTGGATCAGCCATGACCTGCTCCTCATCCTCTGTATCAGACCCCAAAAGTATGCTCTGATGGCTTCTCTAAAGTGCTCGAAGAAGTTTCTGACTCCTCCTCATCAGTGACAACAAGCGGTTCCTCGACAGGGTCTTCTGAAAAATCATGCAGTGATTCTTCTTCAAACTTCACACTTCGAGCTAGAATNAACACTTTGAGGCTCCAAATCCTTCCTCTTATCTATCGGAATGTGAGCCCATGCTCGTGAACCAAAAATACAAAAGTGCGACACTTTTGGTTTCTTACCGGTCCAACATTCAAAATGAGTGGTGCCTTTGAGTGATTTGTGAGGAACTCGGTTCTAAATGTATGTTTCACAATTAATAGCTTCAGCCCATATCTTGGGAGCTAGTGATTTCGACTGTAGCATACAATTGGCCATCTCTTTTAAGGACCGGTTTTTCCTCTCTGCAACACCGTTCTGCTGTGGTGTATATGGCATTGTGTGTTGTAGTTGTATACCTGCATCAATACAAAGTTGTTGCACATCTTTGTTGACATACTCCCCCTCATTATCAGTACAAAGTATCTTAATCTTACACCTAGACTCATTCTCAGCAAGTGCTTTAAATTCTATAAGGCATTCAAATACTTCTGATTTTAATTTCAAAAAAAATACCCAAGTAAAGCGAGAGAAATCATATATGAAGGTGAGTACATATCGAGCCTTACTGATTGAAGGCTGCGGGAATGGGACCGTGATGTCACTGTGAATCAGCCCAAGAGGTGAATAATCTCTCTGTGCCTTCCCTTTGTCAAACTTTTTCTCTGGATTCTTGCCAAGAATGCATCATTGACATACACCGCTTGTGAATTTAATAGCTGGAAATCCTTCTACTATGTTTTCGTTGCTGAGTTGATGCAAGTACTTATAGTTTATATGGCCAAATATTTCATGCCATAACCTGCTGATATCATTATATTGTGACAGAAATACAATGCTAATAGATTTAGGAACAAAGTGGGAGAAGAAATACAAACGAGAACCATGATTTGCAATTTCATGTGCAAGTTGTGAGCCTATGGAAATGTCGGTAATCACTGCGGAGTCCGGAGTGAAATCCACCTTCCTTCCAGAGCCAGAATGAGTGATCTGATATATCGAGAGAAGATTTGTGGACAGCGAGGGAACATGAAGCACATTTGTGAAGCAGCCCCCTTCAATATCAACAATTCCTTCTCCGCACACCTTTGCGGGTGTGGCATCTCCCAAGTAAATTGGGGATCTGGTGCTTTCTTCGATAGAGGAAAATTCATCTTTTGATGCAGCCATATGGTTTGATGCACCTGAATCAAGGATCCAAGATGATGGAGTGGATGTGACAGCCATTAAAGCATGACCATCTCGTGCTCTCCCTCCTGTTTTGTTATCATCTTTCTTCTTTGCATTTTTGGGCACCGTGAGATTGTGTTGCTGCAATTGCTTATCCATCTCATCGATAGTATTCCTCATGCAATCTTCTTCGAGATGAAAACCTTTGGAACAGTAGCTAAAAAGTGTTATTTCCTTCTTCTTATTACCCTTAGGCTCATAAGAGTTATCTGAATATTGTGTGGATCTCTCCTTCTTCGATTTAGGAAATTTACCCATTCATTTTTCCTTGTCTTTTCGACTGCTCTTTGGAGCATTAGTAGCCGCAAGTGCTTGGTTCTCGAAATGCTTGATGGCACCCATTTGGACTAACTTAGCTTGATCGTGAGTCAATGTTGCAACAAAATCATTCAATGGAGGCATTTTCCATTTTTCCCGAGTCAATTTATATTCTTGAAAAGGCGACACAAATACGGAATATTCAGGGCCTAATTTCGAGAGAATTGAAAGGATGAGTTGTTCTTCCTCTTTCATGACTCCACATGTATTAATTTCAATGAGGAGGGATTTGAACTTGGTGAATAATTCTTGCAGGTTGCTAAAATGAATTGGACTTAGGGATATGAGTTCAATCTCCGGTTGATGCACTCTCATTGCATCATGCTTGCTAAATAGTCCTTCCAATGTGGTCCAGACCACATTGGGAGTAGTGGCTTTACTGACATGAAAGAGGAGATCTCTGGAAATTGATAGGCATATCATCCCAATTGCTTCATCTAATTTATTGAAATACTTTATCTTCTCCGCTGCAGCAGTTGGTTCTTTCTTCGTTCCCATTGTTACCCGGTAAAGCCCTTTGCTTCGGAGGAGCGGAGAGATTTATGTCTTCCTTTCGAAGTAATTGAAAGGATTTAAAATGAGTTTTGTGGGCTGAGAGAGATGATCCATTGTTTCTTTTTGTGCCTCCTAATGATCTATACCTGCAAATAAAACCGTTTACAATCCACTAGATTCAATCTAGCTCTGATACCATGTAGAATTCCTGCAGAAACCTCGATAGATCTAGAATTCTAGTTAAATTGAACACATGCAATTTGCTCATATTCAAGAGATGAGAGAAATTTTTTTCTCCATAAATCAGAGAATTATATTAATCAAAAATGAATATACATGAGCAACCACCCTCAAAAAGAAGAGAGGAGGTGAATATATAGAATTTCCAACATAGAAATTCTAGTCAAAAAAAGCTATAAATAGCTAAAATAGGTGTCATAAGCTAAGGGAGACCACATAGTTCGACTTAAACCACTAAAGATACATGTCACACACTCATTAATGTCCACAAGAGTCAAGTGATGCACATTAGCTCACTTAAGCTCACTTAACTAACAAGAGAAGCAGTTCCAACTCACTTAACTGACCCGAAATAGTAGTTACTAATAATAGTAACGGCAAAAATCATTAATTAAGGAATAAATGTCTCACTCAAAGAGGAGGTGTGCATTCCCCAATAATAGATGATTTTTTGCATGGGGGAGTTGGAATAAATCATGAATAAATCAAGAAAATCAAGAATAGATCGAGAAAATCAAGAACCGAGAGTTGAGTCTTGACCTAAAATTAGCATTTTTCCCTAAAATCTAGGGATGAGGCGCCCTTCTTCTCTATGTGGCCAAATTAGGTGAAATAAAGTGTAAATGAATGTATTAACCAAGATTTAGGAGTCTAAGCTAGGTATAAACTAATGTAAGTTAGGGTTTTGCTCCAACAACTATTTGTCTCACTGCCTGAGAGTATGTCCTCTACTTTTTTTGCAAGTTTTCCTTCTGGAACCAGAGCTCTAGACCTGCAACTGCTATTTCTTAAGTTGAGAATGACCGCTCTAGTCTCATTGTAGCTACTAAACTCTAAGAGTAGATCCTTCACTCCATCACGATGACAAATTCATTTGCACCCTCTGAATCTTATACTGCATCGGCTTCTTTTAATGTATCATGGTTGTTCTATATATACCTTTTCTAATTACTGGAGCAAGTGTCTCGTCATAGTCTTCTCCCTCTTGTTGGGAGAATCCTTTGGACACAAATTAGGCTTTGTACATATTTATATTGTTATCTGCAATCATTCTTGATCTGTTAGAACAATCTTGGAAGTCACCACTGACTTCCCTTCTAGTCTCAAAGCAAAATCCATATCTCAATCCTTCTGACTAGCTTCTTCCTCTGTCACTGAAACAAGGGAATCTTCCCATGAGATTTCACATCTCCTAGAAGTCTTTGAAGCTATGATCTAATCTTCTCAACTCATGGCATATGTCTATCAGTCCTAGAAGATGTCTCTTTTACCCATATGATCCTTTCTTATATCAAGCTTACTCTAAGTCTCCATGCTCCCTCTGAAGCTTGACTCCTTCTGAGTCTATATAATATTTGGAGCCATCTGCTCCCTCTGAGATGTCTCTTTAATGCTATGTCTTTGCATCCTGCTAAGTGTCATGGTCCCATGCTGGTCTCTTTCTAGTTACTACATTGATTATGGGTAGGCCCTTATGGCTCTACTAACTCTTCCTGATGATCTGAAGAGTGATTAAGTGCACAAAATGGATTTGTTCGGTCATCTTTGGAGCCTTCTGCTCCTCATGATCTGTCTCCATACGATATGTTTTGTATCTAGCAAAAGTATCTTCTTCTTCTTCTTCGGTACATGGATGTATACGGTCATATATACAACTTGGATAGTCTGCTCCATGTCTCATCTAATATGTTGCCTCCTGCAAACATCACTATATCTCCCTTAGAGTTATCACATGTGACCTTCCCGTAGCAAGAACAACAAGGGAGAAACAATAGACAAGAATAATACTCTTTATAGTAATAATAGAAATAATAGCGAGAACAATCGTCACAGTAGCTCATTTAAAGCTATCACTTGTGACCTGCCTGAAACAAGGGTTAAAAATAAGAAATACAATAATAAGAAATGAGAGAAACACTCTTCTAGTGTTGTGATCAATCATTCCTCCATGGTAACCTGGAAACAAAATAAGAAGTTTCTCCTGGAGGAGATGTTAGTTATATCTGGTAAATGATTACAATAAGCATTTATCTCAATAATGCTCACATGCTACCAAGTATAAAAAATTTCAAAGATTGCTATCACAACTATATTCTTTACTTGTAATGAGGCAATTATCAAACTTGACATGTGCAAATTTGAATCTTATCAACTTAATCAATCAAACCTGTAACTTGGAGACTTGTCCTCAAGAATGAGTGTTGTTGGTTTTCTTCTAAGTCTCCTTCACTCAAGATGACAAGTATTCTCTTCGATATGTCCTTTGTACTAAGATAATATGCTTTCTTGACAGACATATGAGTTAGAGAATAAACTCTATAATCTCAACCTTAATCAATCTAATACTTTTGACTTTAATTTTGACCAATGGTTAGTATGATAGTCATAACTTCAACAGATCAAAATACAACGTAGATGTTCATAAGATCATAACAAATAGAGGCATATTAAATTGATCAAACATGAGGTGCATTGTTCCTTTGAATGTGTTGGATCTGAGATCCCTCTAGATCTACGATTGTTGTTTAGACAAAATATCATTTCTCCTACAAATACCCTTTAAAAATAATGATACAGTTTAAACATATGTAAGTACATACCTCTGACAGTATCGGCAGGTAGTGGCACCATCCAGCGGCAGCAACAATAAATAACAAACCTTTAAAACTTCAAAGGTGTTGCAACTTGTAATTTAAAGTTAGTTGGAGATTTGCTAGGGTAAGGTGCACTAGGACAATAAAAAATCAATCCCAACACTTCACAAAAACTTTCACTACAACTAGTGTTGGCACTACAACTGGTGTTGCAACTGGCATGAAGGAACTGATACGAATTAACTGGCACTACAATTGCAATGGATACTGCAACTGATATTGATATTGCAACTGCTACTGCAACTACAACTACAACTTAGGGTTTTATGAGGAAACCCTAATTTCTCAAACTTCAAATTTTGGAATTATGATCCAGGGACTAGATGGGCCCTCCTAGGGCAAGTTCCTAGGTGTGGTTACTTTCTCCAGCATCCTCCTCGAACAAGGAAAACGTCACACTTAGGGTTTATGCAGAAAACCTAATTTTGCAGCAGCTGAAATACTGACACTGAATCTTGGGGAGGGTGTGTTGAAGCTAGCCACTTCTTATAAACTATGAGTTGGTCTCTTTCAGGCTTGCTCTGATACCATGTTGATGTTTTACTTATACAGCTAGCAGTTATGGTTCTTCTTTATTATTATAATCATTTAGCACATTAGCTACATAAATAAGATCACTCAAAGAGAGGAAAACACATAAACAATAGAGACACACAGATTATCCTAGGAAACCCTCATGGGGAAGAAAACCCAGCAAAAACTTCCTCAATATAGATAGACCAAAAAAAAGGGTAGAAGATCCTCCTCTACTCCTTCACTATGAAAGAGTAGTGCACTACTTATCAAAGAGATACCAAGAAATAGACCAAGAACCCTTCTTGACGTCACCCCCAATTGCAGCAGCTACTCCTCCAAGACTTGCTCACTTTTTCCTCTTGTTGTAGAGAACATGAGTGAACAAATGAGGTGTTGGCCTCCCTTATAAATAGTGGTCTGGCCAGCCTAAAATTAGGTCTCGACCGGCCTATCACTTTACCCTCTTAATTTACATTTAATTGTCAAGGCACAAAAGGGTCAACTTTTAAAAAGGCACAATAGGGCCTAATAAATAAATATAATATAATAATATTATTCAACACTCCCTTTTAGGTAGAATATTCTTCGAAGTTACAATATTTCAACAAGATGGTTGGTAGGAGATAAACCAAGACGTTGAAATATGATCATAGCACATATTGAATTCACATATAACAACTCAGTGAACAAATCTATAGGGAAGATACGTTTTCAAATTGTGTGTGGAAGATCACAAAGGGAGAAAAAAATTTAATGAGTTTGTCAATTGTAGAGATGTGAAAAGTGCAAACGCGGAGGTATTTGTAGAGTATATGAGAGATATATGTGAGCAAGAAAAAAAAACAATCATAGGAGAGTAATAAGAAGTACAAAGAGAACATAGATCAGAAAAGGATAATGAACGCATTTGCAAAGGAAGAATTAGTAATGGCTCACCGAAGGAAGAAAATATTTTCTAAGAGAACTTACAACAAATTGAAATATAAGAAGATGGGACCATAAAAAATCATTAGAATGATTTTTAATAATGCATATAAGTTGTATTTTCCTAATGACATGGACATTTCACCTAAGTTTAATGTTGCAAATCTTTATGAGCATCACATGGGCCTTGAAGAAACAAAGATCGCTCAGAAAGAACTAGTGGAATATTGGCAAAAACAAAATTTTAGTAAGGAAACCAAAGGAAGTTAAGGAGGTCTTAGCGGAAAGGGTTAGTGGGAAGACAAGGAGTAAAAGATACATAGATTATTTGATCAAGTGGAATGACAAAGGTTCAATAGACACACCATGGGTTTATGAAGAAGAACTTGGTTGACTTGGATGATCATATTTATTTGGTAAATTTGCTATACATACCTCATGAGCAAGAGCTCATGAGAATTTTCAACCAAGGAGGCTTAATGCAAAGACATCTTTGATTAAGTGAGCGAACATGCATGCATTTGAATTCATAGATTTTGCATTGTTGTATGGGTATAAACATGAAGAGACATAGAATGAATTTATTGGAGTGTTTCACAACCTTTGAGCATTCATTATAAATGGAGAGATTTTAATGAAATATTTTTGTTTAAAAATTGTGATAATTTATAATGAGGTTAAATATTTTATTTTTAGTGAAAATTTTGCAACCCTTGGAATATGAAATGTTGAATTTGAACAACTAGGTAGTTGGAATGTTGCAAGCCAAATATCACAAGCTTAAATATGAAATTTGTAAATGAGAAAAGGGCCTTTCGCCACTTACAGATTGAATTTCTATAGTTGGATCTATGTAGAACCAAACACCATGATGGTTCTGTGAATGTGAGAATGTTAATAATTGATCCATTTCTATTGAATAAGACCGCATAATTATGGTTTTTTATGAGCTCTTTGCGTATATTTTTTCATTGTATTGGTTTTTGTTCAAAGCATTATTTTTCTATTTGACAAATTCCATTGT
>JASDQU010011012.1:160213-171598 GCA_032191745.1 Picea mariana | reverse complement strand
GCATGTGATGAACTTCCCATCTGCGAGAAGCAACAATGGCCAAAACTAGTCGAATGGAGTCCATTTTTGCAATAGGTGCAAATGTCTCTGTGTAGTCTATGCCATGTACCTGTGAGTATGCTTTTGCGGCAAGTCGAGCTTTTTACTTTCTAATCTCACCATTTGCAGCAATATTTGTTCGATATATCCATCGGCATCGAACAAGCTTTCTTCCTTTCGGAAGTGGAACCAAGTCCCATGTGTTGTTGTCCATAGGAGCAGAGTACTCTTCATCCATGGCAGCCTCCCAGAGTGGGTTTCCAGCAGCCTTAGAGTGTGACTTTGGATATGAACCAAGTGACATATAGCAATGTATGGGCAGAAAAGGTTATGTGGCAGCCAGGACTTGAGAAGCCCCAAAAAACTGTGATCTAGTTTTTCTTGTATCCGCAAGATCACCAACTAGTTCACCCGCATCTTCCAGGGTTTTCTCTGCCCAAGTTGGCAACTGAGTTGGAGCAGCCATGACCTACTCCTCATCCTCTATATCAGACCCAAAAGGATGCTCTGAAGTGCTTGAAGAAGTTTTTGACTCCTCCTCATCAATGACAACAAGCGGTTCCTCGGCAAGGTCTTCTAAAAAATCATGTAGTGATTCTTCTTCAAACTTCACACTTCGAGCTAGAATGAACTTTTCAATGTGATATTCTAACAATCTATATCCTTTGACACCTTTAGGATATCCAACAAATATGCATTCAACACTTTGAGGCTCCAAAGCCTTCCTCTTATCTGTCGGAATGTGAGCCCATGCTCGTGAACCAAAAATACGAAAGTGTGACACTTTCGGTTTCTTACCGGTCCAACATTCAAAAGGAGTGGTGCCTTTGAGTGATTTGTGAGAAAATCGGTTCTGAATGTATGATGCACAATTAATAGCTTCAGCCCATAGCTTGGGAGCTAATGATTTCGACTGTAGCATACAATTGGCCATTTCTTTTAAGGACCCGTTTTTCCTCTGTAGATTTGCAGACAGTGAGGGAACATGAAGCACATTTGTGAAGAAGCCCCCTTTAAGATCAACAATTCCTTCTCCACACACCTTTGCGGGGGTGGCATCTCCCAAGTAAATTGGGGATCTGGCGCTTTCTTCGATGGAGGAAAATTCATCTTTTGATGCAGCCATACGGTTTGATGCACCTGAATCAAGGATCCAAGATGATGGAGTGGATGTGACAGCCATTAAAGCTTGACCATCTCGTGCTCTCCCTTCTGTTCTGTTATCATCTTTCTTCTTTGCATTTTCGGGCATTGTGATATTGTGTTGCTACAATTGCTTAGCCATCTCATCGATAGTCTTCCTCATGCAATTTTCTTTGGGATGAAAAGCTTTGGAACGGTAGCTACAAAGTGTTATTTCCTTCTTCTTCTTACCCTTAGGCTCAGAAGAGTTATCTTAAGATTGTGCGGATCTCTCCTTCTTCGATTCAGAAAATTTACCCGTTCCTTTTTTCTTGTCTTTTCCACTGCTCTTTGGAGCATTAGTAGCCACAAGTGCTTGATTCTTGGAACGCTTGATGGCACCCATTTGGACTAACTTAGATTTCTCTTGAATCAATGCTACAATGAAATCATTCAATGGAGTCATTTTCCATTTTTCCTGAGTCAATTTAGATGCTTGAAAAGATGACACAAATACGGAATATTCAGGGCCTAATTTCGAGAGAATTGAAAGGATGACTTGTTCTTCCTCTTTCGTGACTCCACATGCATTAAGTTCAACGAGGAGGGATTTGAAATTGGTGAAGAATTCTTGCAAGTTTCTGAAATGAATTAGACTTAGGGATATGAGTTCATTCTCCAATTGATGCACTCTCATTGCATCCTGCTTGCCAAATAGTCCTTCCAATGTGGTCCAGACCACAGCAAGAGTAGTGGCTCTACTGACATGAAAGAGGAGATCTCTGAAAATTGATAGGCATATCAGCCCAATTGCTTAATATAATTTATTGAAATACTTTATCTTCTCCATTGCAGCAGTCGGTTCTTTCTCTGTTCCCATTGTTACCCTGTAAAGCCCTTTGCTTCGAAGGAGCAGAGAGATCTTTGTCTTCCATTCGAAGTAATTGAAAGGATTTAGAATGAGTTTTGTGGGTTGAGAGAGATGATCCATTGCTGTTTGTTGCGCCTCCTGATGATCTATACCTTCAAATAAAACCATGTACAATCCACTAGATTCAATCTAGCTTTGATACCATGTAGAATTCCTGGAGAAACCCCGATAGATCTAGAATTCTAGTTAAATTGAACACATGCAATTTGCTGATATTCAAGAGATGAGAGAAAGTTTTTTCTCCATAAATCAGAGAATTATATTAATAAAAAATGAATTACATGAGCAACCATCCTCAAAAAGAAGAGAGGAGGTGAATATATAGAATTTCCAACATAGAAATTCTAGTCAAAAAAAGCTAGAAATAGTTAAAATATGTGTCATAAGCTAAGGGAGACCACATAGTTCGACTTAGAACACTAAATATACATGTCACACACTCATTAATTTCCACAAGAGTCAAGTGATGCACATTAGCTCACTTAAGCTCACTTAACTGACAAGAGAAGCAGTTCCAACTCACTTAACTGACTCGAAATAATAGTTACTAATAATAGTAATGGAAAAAATAATTAATTAAGGAATAAATCTCTCACTCAAAGAGGAGGTTCGCATTCCCCAATAATAGATGAGTTTTTGCACGGGGGAGTTGAAATAAATCATGAATAAATCAAGAAAATCAAGAACCAGGAGTTGAGTCTTGATCTAAAATTAGCAGTTTTCTCTAAAATCTAGGGATGAGGCGCCCTTCTTCTCTATGCTGCCAAATTAGGTGAAATAAAGTCTAAATGAATGTATTAACCAAGATCTAGGAGTCTAAGCTAGGTATAAACTAATGTAAGTTAGGGTTATTCTCCAACATGCTATGGGAGTCATTTTTATGCAAGGAGGTAACTCGGTAAGCTATCATTTTGAAATTTTTCATGGGGGGGTCCTAAACTACCCTACCTATGATAAGGAACGAATCTATGCCTTGGTTTAAGTTGTTAATAAGTGGAAGCACTATGTGATGGGAAAGGAAACCATTATCCATGACGATCACTTGCAATACTTACAAGCCCAAAGAAAGTTACAACAAGATAGACATTACAAGTGGATGGGGTTTTGCAGCAATTTCATCTAGCAATAAAATATAAGAAGGGCATCACTAATAAGTTTGCAGACATGCTTTCAATGCCACCCACATTGATGTAGAAGGTGATGGAAATGCTAACTATCATCTACAAAATGGGTTACTCTACAAGATAGAGAAGCTTTATGTCCCTAAAGGTGAAATAATGCAGCTTATCAGAGAGGCTCGCACCTCCAAGGTTACAATGCATTTTGGTGTTGAGAAGCTAGTTACTAACTTACAAAGGTACGTGTATTGGCCCAAAATGAAAGAATATGTAGCTCAATATATTATAGGATGCATGATTTGGTGTACCAACAAACCCAGTAATTGAAAACAAGGCCTATATCATTCCTTACATGTACCCACTTGACCTTGGGAAAGCCTTTCCATGGATTTTGTGGGTGGTTTTCCAACAACCACGAAAGAACATGACTATGTTTTTATGGTAGTTGACAGGTTCAACATGATCTACATATTTATGCCTTGTAAAAAGACCATCAAAGGACAATAAGAAACAAACATGTTCTTTGAAAAGGTTCAGGTGAAATTTGGGGTACCAAGGAGCATCATCTTAGATAGGGACACTAGATTTCTTAATTCCTTTTGGACTACACTTTAGGAAAGTATGGACACGAAGTTGAAGAGATATACACCATTTCATCCATAGACATATGGACAAATAGAAATAGTCAACATGAATTTGATGCAAATTTTGAAGGGTTACAATCAGAAGCATTTGAATACCTAGGATGAAAATTTGATCTACATTCAACACTCTTATAATAGAGTAGTCCATACTTCTACTGGTAAGTCCCCTTTTGAAACTTTCTTTATCTAGTTTCCTCTTTGATCTCAGATGTTGACTATGGAAAACTAGGAGGTGTGAGGGAATACATAACAGGAGAAGCGTTGAAAGTAGAGAAATTTGTTGAAAAGATTAGGCAAATCCATTTACAAGTACATGAGACACTGACATCCTTATGCATAAAGGAGGATGGAATTTTTTAAATCCTTGAGATGATGATGAGAAACTATGTAATGTAGGTTATAGAGGATAATTTCAGAGAAGGAAATTATGGAATCCTTGTATGGTAGAAGGATTTACCAAAAAAGAGAACAAATACTTATTGAGGCAATGTGTGGCTCATGTGATGGGAAAACCATTTTTTTAAGCATTTCATATATATGCTTGCAAGGGATGAAGGTTATGAACCGACAACTTATGTGTAAAGAATGTGAAGGAAATAATGAATGTTCACTCATTTGGAAGTTGCTAATAGAGGAATAAACATTCCATATTGTGGATTTGTCTTATAAAAGAGAGTTGAAATTGGTTGAGAATAATCCAATGAAATGAAGAGAAAATTCGAGAATGAGATAAAGCTTATGACAATTAGATATACGAGAACGAGATGCCATAATATGGATGCTTAAGCTACTAGAATATATTGCGGCAATGAGTAAATGATTCCAATAGTGAGTGTGAATTGTTGGATGAGATAAAGGTATGTAATGTTGAGTGCATTCTCAATATGCAAGGGGCAAAAATTGAAGATAGAACATAAGATATTGTAGATACTTCTAGATGGAAAGTATGAGAAAGCATATCAAGTGAAAAGGCTATCAATACTTGGTATTGGTTGCAATAAGAATGGACTTTGGAATGACACCATATGAAGCTAGAGTGATATAATTGCAGCATTATGGTGTCTTGGAAAATGTAGAAAATAAATATAATGTTGGGGAAAGATCGGCCAAGGAAAAGATGTAGTGAATGAAGCTTATATTGCTACTACATGATGCAAATGAGGAAAGGATAAGTTGGAATTTGCTGGAATTTTTCAAGTAAAGGGAGCAATGATGTACTAGATAACAAATTGAAAAGACAACGTAAAATAAGAACCAAATTAAAAAAAAAAAAATGTTGCCATAGTCAAATGGAACATAAGAGCTTCCCAACACTGCAAAAGGAAGATGCAAAATGATAAAGAAATATACAATATGCTAAGAAAACATTGTAGCAACAACTGAAAAATGAGGCCAACATAGCATAATTGATAAAGAGGATTTCTCATCTTAACCTTATTTGATTTCATAATAAGATTGTCTTTTAAAAAAAGTAGTAGGTATGAATGTTTATACATGTAGAGAATTACTACTTAGAGAGAAAATCATAGCTAATGATACGTGGTGTGATTGGTAGTGAGCCTTTAGAATTGAATTAGCTATGATGTGGAATTCCATGTTCTGCGAAGGGGTTGGAAGGGGGGACTCTTAAATCTTATCTTACTATTAAATTATATTTCTTAATAATTAGAAGGCCATTACATTTAGGTATGGGAATGTTGGTAATGCAATAGAATAAAATAGCTAGCTTGAATATGCTTTAGTAAGCATATCGAGAAATATCATGTGGTAGAGTTCATATATGTATGCATGAACATCTAGGATGTCACATAAGGATTAAGATTAGTATGTTGTTATATACCAAGAGTAGGTCAAAGTGATTAATTGAGAGTAATGATAATTATGTAATAAAAAATTGGTAAAGCATGGTTGAAGACATTAATGGTACTACTGCATATAATAGTCAGCCTTCTAAAGAAATGAAAAGGTCAAGAAAATGTTGATCAAGAGGTTGGTGAAAAGATTATGTGAACCTACATAGGACACCAAATAATCAATTAATATCAAAGATAATGATGGTAGACATGTAGGTATGAAGTTTAGTTATGCTATATTGCATGTGTGTTGAAGGAATTGGGTTAAAATTCCTTCAGTCATGAATTGATAACATAAGTTGATAAGTCTATGTTGTTGAATGCATTTTTGTGAATGTTATCCAAGTGGGGTATCCTAGAGGCAAAAATCCTTTGGCATATAAGATTGTTCTAAAATAATTCATGCATTCATATGAATAGAATATTATGTCTAGTTGTGTAGGTTGTTAACTAATAACCAAGGAAAGTCAAGACTTAAGATCATGTTGTGAGAACGAATGTCATATGAGATAGTCATGTTTGAGTCCATAGTGATGTTAGATAAGGAAAGGATATCATGTTACGCAAGTATCCAATGGTCCCCCTACTTGTATTAGTGTCATCTACTATAACTTTATTGTCAACACTATGAGCACCATCAAAGGGGAAGGGTTTCCTTGGGATTGCACAAAAAAGAAAAAAAATTCCTTTTGGTATGCTTGAGGGATTTTTTTAGCAAAGAAAGGATATATTTTTTCGTTGTATTGGGATAAAGAGGAAGGTGTCCATATGGTTGAAAACGTATTGGGGGGTGGCGCTGGATGATGTGTCAAAGTATTGACTATACTTTACAACTCATTATGGTGAAATACATGACATAGGAATATGGTATTCTTGAATTAATTTAAGTATGCATTGAGTAGATCTATGCATAAGTAAATTATGTAAGTGTGCAAATTGTAGTTATGCACACATATATTATGTTGGCATATATGATTGAATGCATTATTTGAATGGATTATGTGAATACATTCTTGTGTCATCTTTCATTGCAATTAATATGATTACAACTAAAATGATGGAATTATTGATAAACTCATGAGTTTTGAGATCATTTTAGGAGCTTTTGTGATGTTGCAATGAAAGAATGGTATGCTAGAGTAGTTATATTTGGATTGACTACATGAAAATTCTATTAGGGGAATACAGTTATTGAAAATGATGATTGTTGAAAGATGAAAGGATTGGGAAGAAAACCATTATAATGACACCGGAACTCTATGTTTTCCACAAGTTATTACTTGATTAAAGAATGTCATTAGATGCCTGGCAGTAAGTGGGTGGTATTCTTGCACATGAAAACCTTGGAAAGATGGATTTACCAAGGAATTTTTTAGTAGAGAAGGGGATGCCCGAGCCCGAAAGGGTGATTATGATAAGGAAGAAGCAACTTAAACGAATATGGTGTGAAATATTCATGGGACATGATGGTCGTAATCAAGGAGGGTGTGTCAAAAAGGATAGTGAGATGAAATTTTTCCCATGGAAACCTTGTGAAGCAAAGAATATACCTTTATATATGCATTGTATTAAAATCCCATACTTATTTTGTGTTATGAATATACATGCTTACATTCTAGGCTCAAAATTTCTATGGAGGGAATAATTTTTGCATAAAAATTGATATAACAATTATTCTCTTGATAATTGATATAGGTACATGTTGATATGTGAATACGTGAGAGGTTATCAAGGTTGTGAAATTCAAGATAGATGCATTGTGTACAAAATAGCCAACATCTATGAAAATTTGCAAAGAAGAGGATGGCAATGCAAATGCAATTGAAGAATGAAGAAGCAACATGCGAGCCGATAGATGTTATGGAGGAGACATATCCACATTTATTTTGAATTTTTTTAGGCAAAACATGGTGTTATTGTATATAATGATGACATGCATCGAGGACGGTGCAAGACCTAGGGGGAGGGAAATGTAATACCCTGATTTTTCTTCCCAAATCAACATTGTGTACGTATATGATGAATGACTAAAAGTTGAACGATGTAATATGTAATATTATACATTTAATGATGATAAATAAACACATCATAGGCTATGGAAGAGAAGGACAAAAGAATGGGGGAATATGACTCCACAAGAGGGGAAAGAAATGAGACTTAGGGGGCTCAAGGGGATTAAAGAAAATAAATATTATTTTATTGATAAGCCTAAGTCCTTAACCTTGTTTAATTAGTGATATTTAATCCATGCTTAATTTTATCCTAAGATTTGTATTAATTGCATAAATTTGGGCTATCCATACATATGCATGGCCCCTTCATCCCATGCAAACTTATGCTATACTTTTTTTCCATGAAAGTGAATTGGGACGTTTTACGGGGGAGAGTTCATATGTTTTTGGGTGCCATTCAAATTAACAGAAAGTTTCAATTATTAGGATTTCAAATTACCATGCGAGCTATCATTTGGAGTAAATCAAGAGACTTCTCTCTGAGTGAACTTCCATGATCTTACTCTAATCAAATTATTGAAAGTTATAGCTAGAAATTATGAGAGAATTGTGGTTTTATAGAATGATAATTGTTGTCCTTGATGATTTTTTTCTAAAACTGATAATCCCTGCAATCCTAGCCATGAGATTCCCTACCCAGGATATGTTGAATCCTAGAGGGATGTGGGATAGCTTGAGGGAATGATGAGAAGAAAAGGGCATCCTATTCCTGGGTTGTGCAAGTTAATGGGGAAAGATGCTTGTGAGTGACTGTTGTAGGAGTAAATATTGGTTGTGAACATAGGAATTCGGATGTGATAAGATAATTAGAGTTATCCATAGGAAAGGTTCACTATTGTGGATTCATACTCTCTTCTTTGGGGTGGCCTCTCTTATCGAGAGAATTGTTGTAGTAAGGAGCCTATGGCTAGATGGAACATCCTTCTTCTGCAACTAGTTGGTGGATTATTTTCCCAAAAAGATAAGTATACTTCATTGTGTTATGAAAAGGGAGGTTATTGCTCTTTCTTCTCTACATATTATTATTTATATTTTGTGCAGTTATATGGTTATGATTTGTAATTTGCTTATTCATGGATGAAATTATTATAAATATGAATGCATTTGTTAAGTTTGAAATTGATAATTAAATGTTGTAGTTTTATTTTTTTGAATGATCCAGGAGGAAATCGATGGCCACCCACCTATTCCACTGGATCAAAACAGGGGTTTCCACCTTGGCAGTTTTTCTACAACTTTTCGAGTCCCAAACTTTCAGGGTCGTTTTGAGGCCCTAAACAATGTTTTTTGAGCCTGCCACAATCACGTTGTAAGATTTAGCCACAATGTGATGGAAAAATGTGTAGTCCTCGGATAGACCTTTCAAACAAGCTATTGTGTGCCCCAAATGAAGATCGTATGAAAACGTTACGCCCTTGGGAAGTTGACGTACCAACTTACTTCATCGGAGCCCACATGACTTTTGGCATTTCATCTTCTGGGGTTAGGGTTATGGATTTTCTTTATGTTAAAAAGGCCTCTAGAGCCTCATTGTAAAATTGATCATCTTCTTGTGAATGAGCATAGCCATCACATCTCTTCTCAGAGATAGGATGCCACCATTCTAGTGAGTATTTCACTCTGTAATTTTACAGTTTATGTACATTCTCTCATTAATAAAAATTTTGCATTATCGTATATCACAGTGTTTATTTGTGCTTATTGCAATATCCCTGTATATTTCATTTTTATATCTCTTCCTTCATTCCATTCTGAAAATAATTTAGATCAATAGTATTAGAGGAGGTTGCTCATTGTTATTTCTTATTGCATGTCCTCGACGAGGTCAGGGTACAAAGACTTGGGTATCGAGCTAGTTTCCCTTGAGGACAACTTCTCTGGTCATCCCAAGCAGCGTCCCATGGCAGAACAAAAGAGAGACGTGGGAGCAAAAGATCACATCAAGTTGTTGCTCGTGAAAGCCCTCGGGCAATAGAGGAACGAGACGTTGGAAAAAATTTCCCAAATCCTTCAAAGATTGTTGATAATAACATGCACGTCTTCGTCAAGAAATCGCTTTGGAGACATTACTCCATTAAAAGTACAAGTTAATTTTGGTATTCCCGTATTTGAAGGTCAGATCGATGTGGATGCTTTGAAAAATGGTTAAATTTGCTAGAAGGTTATTTCTTTGTTCACAATTTTTTTGATAGAGAAAAGATCACCTTTGCACTCCTTAAGGATATTTCTCATGTCAAAGATTGCTGGGAAACTTAGTGGGAGAAAAATTCCACAGAGAAGTTTGGAATATTTGGGGTCGATCCCACTTGATATTTTTTTATGGATGCGGTCAAGGAGCAATATTACCATGTGGGAACTATGATGACCATACATGAGATGGACCATGCTGCATCAAAAGCGGGACCAAACAGTGTCGAAGTTCAAAAATACCTTCCATACCTTAAGCACCAAGCTGGGCATCAAAGACTCTGAGTGACATCTAATTCTAAAATACCGCGAGGCTCTACAAAGATACATCCAAATCGAAATGGTGTTTATGGACATCTCATCACTGGAGCCGCTTATAGATATGCTGTAAAAAACGAACAAAAATTTAAGCAACAGAACAAGCGATAATTTAGGTCTGCAAATCCACAACAACCAAAGAATGGTAAAGGCAACCCTAACTCACATAATAGCCAACCTCAAGACAACCAGTTCAAGCTGCACGAAAAGAATAGCAAGGGGAAGATGAAGAAGCACACACGGAAGTGGTGTGACTTTCACAAATCCCTTGGCACAACACTAGAGAATGTCGTTTGAAATAGTCATTGGTGTTCGAGCTCAAAGAAACAGAGTCGAGCCCCGAAACACTTGCAATTGTTGAATTATCTCATTCATATATTGTCATTATCTAGAAAATTTCAACTTTTTTCTTTTAATTTGGTTCCTTTATTCCTGGGAGGATGATTGCAAGCATGGGAACAAGTAGCTTATATATGTTCTAGGAGTTAACATATCATATACATAATTTCATGTTCTCATAATCCAGTACTTGAGGGTATTTAAAAGTTTTCAATTTTAAAATAAATTCTTTTAGAAGACCTTTACTAAGATTTATCTCAACACATGTGCCAGCATATATGCACAATCCTGCTATAGCTCTCTCAAGATATGAATTTATGTAAATTCCCAAGGAATTCCCAATGTCCTAAAAAAATGATACTAAAGACAAATTCAGAAAACGAACCAAAACTAGCATTCCAATAGGAACAAAGTAATTATAAAAAGTCCCACACTTTCCTAAAACTAGGGACCCTCCTCAAACACTTTATGAAAATCAACATAATCATAAAAATGAACAATAAAAAAAACCTTTGGAGCAAAAAGAGATTTCTCAATTCTTTGTCAAGTTCAGTGAATCCACTATTATAAAGCTAATGTAGAAGGCCAATGCCCATAAAATCAATTAATAACCGCATATTTTTCAAAGCCCATAAAATCAATTAATAACCGCATATTTTTCAAACACTGAATGTAGATGTGTGATTTATGGCGATATAATCTCCACCATCGTCACTTCATTAGCATGCTTCACTACATATGTAGTAGGAATAGTACAAGGCTATCTCCACTATCATCACTTCATTAGCATGTTCCACTACATAGGTAGTAGGAATAGTACAA
>JASDQU010011012.1:95369-116283 GCA_032191745.1 Picea mariana | reverse complement strand
AAACCCATAAAAATAAACACGTAAATAATAATGCAACATGTAAATTTATCACACAATTGACACTTATCTTGGTAATAATATCACCAATTGCGTGCAGACCTTCCACAAACCTCCCAGCCTTAGACCACACTGCTCATCACTCTCAATAGTGGGTCATCCCCGAGCTGGGACTAAACTCCACCCGAGTAAAGGGATTCCTAACCAGGCTAATGGATCTCAGACAACATGAAAGGCTCTGTCATAGGTGCCAACTCAAACTAACAACCTATAGTCCCTCATTCCCCATATGTATGTCCCACCCCAAGAAGTGTTCCCCTTCTCTGCTCAACAGTCCTTCGGCTGTCCCACTTCCTTTCTGGGCTCCAACAACAAGCCGGACAGGAAGTATCAGAGTCATGTAGCTATAGTTTATCACCTTTAGGAAAAAAATTCCCAACAATTCTCTCACCCAGAGAGAAATTTCTCATGGGCCTGACAACCCGCCTCTTCAATATCCCACGGACCTGATAACCCACCTCTTCAATATCCCACGGGCCCGACAACCCGCTTCTTCAGTCCAACTCCCAAGCTAACCAACTACACAAACATGTATGGTTATGGATACAAGTTCAGGTACATTGATAGGAAGGTACAAAGGATAGCTCAATGAGCGTGTGAATGATGATGGAATGATGGAAGGAATGAGAAAATGAACTAAGTCCAAACTATATGTATGCATGTCCCCAACTTGACACTTGTCATGTTGGGAGTTACTTTGGCCCACTTGTCCCCATCCTTAGAACTTAGGATAAAATAATTGTCCATACTTTATACTTTAAGAAATATTAATATAATATTCCTTTTTGGCTTAAGCTCCCTAGCTTAGCCCTTTTCCTTAACTTTTAGCCCCCCCTTTCCCTAACTAGTGGAGTTTAGTCCCCCATACTCTTTTATCATGGTTGGTTTGCGCACATCGATGTATTTTATATTAATGATGAGACATGTACAAAATAGGCGCACTGACCTTTAACATCTAGGATCTCCGGCCTAATCATCACAAAATGGATCACCAACCTATAAAACAAAACATATACACAAAGGCTCCTTGGCCTCGAAATCAAGTGCACTTAAGTTGTTGCGCGTGGTATCCTGGAATCTGCACACTTCATCATTTTACTGCGCAGTACATGCATGCACTATGCCATGAAAGGTGCATACAAAAATGATATCAAACAACTCACCAACTTAAGTACATTTGCATTTACTTTTACAATTGGGTTCGGCCTAGGGATATTACATTTACAAGGGATCCATGTGAATAGCTTCAAGACCAAAGGAGGAAAATTGTCCGAGGGATAATTATTCAGACTGGAATGCAGAAGGAATAGCTGAGAGACAAAGAATCTATCAGAGAGAGACTGCAGGGAAGACGTGCATACTAACGTTTCTTCTACAAAAATGAAACACCTAAGGCAGATAATCACGGAGTTAGACCAAGGTTCTGATACCACTGTTGGACACACAAAATTAGAGGATAAGTGTGGAGTACATTTATTAATCAATATAATACATGTATAAATACACAATCTTGACCTTTGGATTCATATTACAAGGTCTCTTGGAAACCCGATGACAGTTACACTATCACTTGGCATTTTACATTCCTTCAAGTGAATGATACCGTAACCCTAAAGGATTATATTTCCAACAAAAATCTTAGGCCACCACCAGACCTCTGCGTGGTCTCCACCATCTATCATAACCTTGTATCCTTGTTTTGTAGAATAACTTCCACATGCCTTATCTTGATCCCAAGCCAATGTGTTTAACTCCTCATTCAATCTTATATGTCCCTTTATCAAATTTTCTACTAGAAGATTTCATCTTACTTCCTTCTTCCCTACTAGATTCAATAATTGTGTTGTTTTCCATCCTTGTGACTAGATAGTGGTTGAATTTAGATCTTTTTCTCCGTTTAAGTAATCATTTTTTTCCATGCAAATGTTCTAGATCATCATCCAGAAGTAAAACTACATTTCCACACCCCAAGATAAAATCAATTCCCAACCTTGGTTTCCTCTCCCTATTTTTTAGGCCAAATTGTCCCCAATAATAGGAAAACCAAAAATAAGGCTTTCCATTGATTTAACACATTCTTTATGCTCTTCCTGGGTTTTGATGGACAAGTCTAATAGAGAAATTGGGGCTATATATATTTCTACTTAATTACATCCTCCATAATCTATCCTTCATTATTAGATTCCACAGACTTTTAGCAACTAGAGATTTCCCAAATATATGAATGTGTTTAAAGACCCAACCACTCACCGTTTATGGTTTAGTAATAGCTAGCCATTCCTTAGTGGAAAAGGTGGAATACTTATCCTTGTTTTCTCTCAATTCCTTATATACTTATCTCTCAATTACATCTTTTGGAAAAGGTGGAATACTTATCCTTGTTTTCTTGGTAATTTCTCACTTCAATTACCATCCATAGACAAATGGAGTGTTGGCACTGTCTTTAACAAGGAATAATCTCATAGCAATTTATGATTGCTAGTGTAACCTCCACCATCAAACCCTATTCACAACACTTAGAAATCTTTCCCAAAGATCAAAATATCACTTTCTTCATTCCCAATAATCTCATATGCTCATATCTTCCTATCTCAACATTGTAAGCTTGCTCTGATACCACTTGATGTAGCGTGGTGCCACAATCAAAGTCACATTGCGGAATTTATAAAACAAAAAAAAACAATGGTTTGAACATAAATCAACACAATGAAAAAAAATATACATCAATGACAATGCATTAGTTATTAACATTTTTACATTCACAAACCCATCACAGTTTTTGAATTTTACATAGATGCAACTATAAAAGGCAAATGTACAAGAGCCCAAAGACCCTTTGCTCATTTACAAACTTCATATTTAATCTTGTGATATTTGTCTTAAGACCTTCCAACCACTCAACTATTCAAATTCAACACTTGATATTCCAAAGATTATAACAATTCACCCCACATTTAAATTATTATGCTATTTTAAGTAAATATCTCTCATCAAATTCTTTCCATTTATAAATAAATACTCTAACATAGTCATCCTATGCCTTTTTTTCATGTTAAAAACCACATAATATTAAATTTACAAATTTAAATTCACACCAAGATCACTTAAAAGAAAATAAAGATGAAACTCACTTTAAAATTTAAATGCACAAAATCACTTACTTGACATGGAATGTTCTTACATCACTTCCATATAGTTTATTTGAATGAAATACAATTTAAAAAAGAGACCAAATTTCTATATACGATTTTTGTATTTAAGAATATAAAATCCTAAAAAAAAAATATGCAAGAACTTGCATAACACTAAGACAATCCATATAAATATAAACATATAAACCACACTACATTTACATAAATATAATCATAAACATAATGTGTTAATATGATGATCGAAACTTCCGATCAATATTTTCAACCATGTTTTAATTGTTAWTGTATATTTTGAAAGGTTGTRTTAGACTTCTTAAGATATGCCATTTGGGGTTTTGTTGATGACGTGATTTATATATTATTTGAGAGAGAACAAAGAGCCCTTGGGTTGGAGTGATAAATTATGTGTGTATTTTATGTAATAAGGACACAATCCAATGTTCGTGAAAATCAAACATGAATGCATGTGCTAATACATTAATATTATACCCCACAATCTAATATAATTTGACATTTATCTTTTTCTACCAACAAAATAAAGATAGTCTTCCTACACACATGTTTTTTTAACAATTGCCATGCATGGTTTATTTTTCATGATAAGGTTTGACATAAATCTCCTCTGCACATTTGATGATGAGTGTATGCTTACATAGAGGCAGAAGTGTTGGGTCTGTATGTACCATATTTTAAGTGTTGGGTCTATTTGCACCATATTTTCGCTGAAGCTAATATTTCATCCATCCATGGACAATGGAGTTGATTTATAGTCATCTATGAGAAAAATCCACTGTAGTTGAGAGGGTTGAGAAGGAAAGATAACTGCTAAGCAGCTGTGTCCTTCACTCCAAGATGATCATGCATGAAGTGGAACTTTTTCTCAATAAATGTCTTGGTGAAGATGCCTGCAGTATGTTCGGCGAATGGACAATACTGCAAATTGATGATCCTATCATGTACCGACTCTCTGATGTAGTGCATATGGATCTCGATGTGTTTAGTCCACTATCACTGCACTGGGTCTCTGCAAAACCTGAGAGTACCCTAATTGTCACACCAAATGATATTCGAACATTGAAACTAGATGCCAATATCGGTGAGGAAGTTCTAAAGCCAAAGTTCCTGAATAGTGACGTTGACCGCTCCTCTCTACTCGGCCTTTGATGACAATAGAGAAATAGTTGATTGATTTTTGCTCGACCAACAGATGGGGCTGGAACCTAAACGAAGCATGTACCTAGATGTGGAATTGCAATCTGTGCTATCACCAACCCAATCAGAATCGGTGAAGCCGATGAGATCCAAAGCACAACCTGCTGCATACTGGATCCCATAACCTCTGGTGCTTTGAACATATCTAAGGATGCACTTGGAAAACTTCTAGTGTATCTCATGCGGCTCTTGCATGTACTTGGAAACTTCCCCCATTGAATATGAGAGATCTGACCAGGTGTGGGTAAGATAGAGAAGGCTCCCCACAAGCTGTCAATACAAGGTGCTGTCCACCACTGGTGTATCCCCACCATCCTAGAGATGTACCCAAAACAAAAAGGGTGTGTCTGCCGACTTGCAGTTGGTCATGTGGAATCTAACCAAGAGATCTTGATCATACTTAGTCTGAGATAGATTGATTCCTAAAGCATCCTGACTAATCTCGAGACCAAGGAAATAATGTAGTGGACCCATGTCCATCATAGAGAACCTGACATGAAAATGTCTTTAACTGCAACAATGGCTAAGGCCAAACTTCCTATGATCAGGAGGTCATCAACATAGAGAACTAGGATCAACAAGCAGTCTGAGATCCTCAACATGTAGATGCTCGGATCTGATTCGTGTCTGAAAAAGTACTGAGAGAGAAAGTAGGTATCCATGTTTGCATACCATGCTCTAGGTGATTACTTGAGGCCACAGAGGGGCTTCTTCAGTCGATATACTAAGGATAAGTTCTGAATGAACCCCTATGGATGATCCATGCAAATTTCCTCTAAGAGATCCCCGTGAAGAAAAACATTCTTCATGTCCATCTAGTGAAATTACCACCCCCTGGCTGCCGTAATGGCAAGAGCTAATGGGATGGAGTCCATCTTTGATACAGGAGCAAAGGTCTCATCATAGTCTATCCCATGAATCTATTGAAAGCATTTGGCAACTGGTCTTTCCTTATACCTGCTCACCTATCCATCTGCTACCTTTTTGGTCTTGTAGACCCATCTACATCTGACACGATTCCTGTCTGAAGGAAGCAGAACCAGATCCCAAGTCTAGTTCTCGAGGAGAGAGTTATACTCCTCCTGCATGGAAGCTTCCCAGAAGGGATTTCCTGTAGCCTCTGCATAGGTCTATGGGTCTGAAGCTAGAAGCATATAGCAATACATGGGAATTATTTGTTCGGTAGCTGTGAGTGCATGAGGAGGATCCTCAAACTGATACCTCATTCTCCTTTGTCTGTTGGATCCCCCATAAGGCCTCCTTCTTCCTATAGGGTGGTCTATGCTCACTTGGGCATCTATGGTGGCTCAACATTTGCATGCTCATCATCGACATGTTCATCATCTTCTGAATCAGATTCAAAGCTCAGATATGAACCATGATTTGAGTGAGTAGACTCATCATCACTGATGTCTAGTGTAGGCAGTGGTATAGAGGTCTTTGCATGTGGCTCCAATGGTGCATGCAAGGGAGTCTCCTCAAAATGAGCACTGTGCTCAATGATGAGCCTGTCCATAGAGGGATCAAGTAACCTATAACCCTTCACACCATCTGCATATCCCATGAAAATGCATGCATTAATTTGAAGATCTAATGATTTCCTCTTTTTAGAGGGTACGTGGGCCCATGCATGTGATCCAAATATTCAGAAGTTGATGACTTCCAGTTTGCTGTCGGTCCATGCCTCAAAGGAAGTCTATTCCTTGAAAAATCTGTGAGGAGATATGTTTTGAATGTGGTTGGCACAACTAAGTGCCTAGGCCCAAATATTGGGTGGTAGAAATCTTGTATGCAACATGCATGTGTCCATCTCCTTGAGGGATCTGTTCTTCATCTCAGCTACTCCATTCTGCTGTGGAGTGTAAGGTATTGTGTCCTACAGTTTTATACCTACATTTGAACAAAGATGTTAGAAATCTCGGTTCACATATCCCCCCCCATTGTCTGTGCAAAGGATTTTTATCTTTCTCCCAGATTGAGTCTCTACATGTCCTTTGAAGTCTTTGAGAAGCTCAAAAAACTCAGACTTCTTCCTAAGAAAATACACTCAAGTGTATCGTGAGAAATCATCAATAAATGTAAGCACATACCTTGCTTTGTTGATGGACGAATGAGGAAAGGGTCCCATCAAATCACTGTGGACGAGCTCCAAAGGAGAGGAGGCCCTCTAGGCCTTCCTTTTCTCAAAATTATCTTGAGGATGTTTGCCAACAATACATCCTTGACAAACTCCTTTTGAAAAGTGTATGTTGGGCAAGTCGGTGACCATATCCTATTTGCATAGTTGCTGCAATTGAAGTTAAGATGGTCGAATCTCTCATGCTATCATCTACTAGTATCATCAACTTGTGTTAGTATTAAAGCATAATAATATTTAGCAATGAATTTACTGAAAGTATACAAACAATATTGGTGGTTTACCTCACCAACAATAATCGTGGAGTTATCATGAATATCGGATATGGTTACAAAATCAATTGTGAACTCCACCCTTTTTCCTGTACCAGACTAAGTTATTTGATAAATGGAGAGTAGATTCACGGAGAGTTTGTAACATGCAAGACATTCTCAAAACTTCTGTGTGGGAGTTCTACTCTCCCTTGGCCAATGAACTCAACTGGGGTATCATCTCCCATGAGGATGGGAGGACCCATGCATGTAGAAATAGAAGATAAACCATTCTTTGTAGCTGCCATATGGTGGGATGCGCCTGAATCTAAGATCCATGCATCAGGAGAAGAGTTAATGCAATCAATTCATGTGAGTTACCTTGTTTAGCTTGATCTTCTAGCTTCTTCTTGGCAGCTTCAAGAATGCGATCCCCGAGGTTGTTATTATGAAGAATCTGCGCTATCTGATCATTTTTCTTCTTCATGCATGACGATTAGGGATGATAGCCATGGTTTTAGTAACCGCATTTGGTCTTCCCTTTCTTTCCTTTTCCACCTTTTGATCCCGAGGAATCATCAAAGGGTTTGGATTGCCCTTCCCTCTTTGGCTCTGCATGCACTTTTCCCTTGCATTTTTTCTTGGACTTTGAATTGGAAGTGTTGCTACTTTCACGCACAACAAGTGCATGCAAATTGGGTCCCTTGATTATCCCCATCTTGATGAGTTTATCTTTCTCATGTGTGATGGATTCAATAAACTGATCCAATGTTGGCATTTTCTAGGCCACTTGTGAAGTGAATTTGTTTGTATGAAATGATGAGATGAAAACAACATAATTCAGACCACGATTTTCTAAGATAGAAAGGATTAACTGACTGTGTTGAGTGGATTTGTCTATTCCAAATCCATTTAGATGAAGGGGGAGGGACTTGAAATTTGTAAAGAAGTCCTGGATGTTTTCGAAATTCCTTAGATCTAAGGAATTTAGCTCGACCTCGAGCACGTGGCCTCTCATTTCGTCCTATTTTCCAAAGAGATCCTTCAACTTTGTCCAAATCTCATATGGTGTGGTACAACCTTCAATGTGAAATAGAATCTCGAGGGACATAGAGACACAGATGAGGCCGTAAGCCTCATCCATGTGGTTGAGATACATTTTCTTCTCGATAGTAGAGGTTGGCTCAACCTATGTATCCATGGTAATTCGATACAAGCCTCTTCATCTGAGTTGATGCAGAAATTTTAGCTTTAACTCGAAGTAGTTATGAGGCGTCAGAAGTATTGCCAGCGAATAATCCATCTTTTTTTACTGCATCTCCCTTCTGGACCTACACAAATAATAAAACTATGCACCTTGATCCTAGAAAACCGTGGGCTCTGATACCATGTAGAATTGTGGTGAAACCCGCATAGATAATCTAGCTAACAACAATTTGTACAAAGCTTGTGAATTTAGAGAAGAAGAGAAGAGATGAGAGAAAATAATCAATATAATTGTATTCACTAATGAGAGAATGATTTATTACACATGATATACTCTACATGGCCAAGTAAATTCGCCATAGTAGTGATCTAGAGAGATCTAGACACTAACTGTCAGAAACCAAAGTATTCTACCACATAGTCCTAGTTAACTGATGCACACAATCATCGGTTAACTAAGTCACACATGTGGAAGTGAGAGAAACACATGCAACTACTGGTGATAAATCCGAGGTTTCCATGCATGAGTGACTTCCACTAGTATAACTTAGTGTAACTAACTCTGAATTGAAGAGAACCGCCCTATTTTGTAGGGGAATATTCTCTAGAGAAAATATTTTCATCTAAGGAAGCGTTCTCAACATTTGGAATATCAACCTTATGAAAATAATTTCCTATGTGAGTATGTAATATCTCTAACATGTATAACATTGATGCATCTCCCCTACCCTCCTGGGGTTTTGCAACCTCCCAGTCTAGGATCTTTCTAATTGCATATTTGAATTGAATCCTCGAGTTCCTCTTTGAACCCAAATCAAATATACACAGGTCCCTTTTTCCTTTTGTGTGCAGGTCTGTCAGACCCGTGGGATAATTTCTGCGTGCTCCGAAAACACTAGTTCAGGCGTAATCCCCTTTGGCATTAGCCCCTCCTTCATATGACCCTGGGTCATGTACTTGTGCTAATGCACAATTGTAGGTGCGGCAAGAGTGGTTTCAAACCAACCCGCTTTTTGCTTCACAATCCTCCTCGTGCTGCCACATATCCATTTGTGAATACCGTGGTTCTAATTGCAACCCACTCTAGAATAATTATCCTCCGTGCAAGTTTTGGCTCCACAATCCCTCTCGTTCGTCGATCTCCAATCCTTTGGTGCTGCCTGCAATCAACAATTGCTATCAAATCTCCTTCCCTTCCTCCTATGCACGATCTCAGATCTGCGCAATCTTTCGACACATAGCTCCCCTATAAATTAACGGCTGTGGCTGATTCTGATTTTCCGTCCTTCGAGAGTTTCAACTCTCAAGCCCCACAAGCTCCTTTTGATAATCTCCTTCTTCACATGTGACCCTAGACAACATCCTCACATGACCACGTGACTTCCTGTTAAAGCTCATGCACCTTCAATCCCCGAAAATCTATGGGATCGTCGATCTCCCGATCTTGACGGTACCTCTGGATTGACGGTTCAGATCTGTCCTCTCTAAATCTACAGACCATATCTCTTCATGATTCAGGACTTTAGGAATATCAATTCTCAAATCCTCACCACTGCTAACTGGTTATCTTCTGGAGTGGAAGATCTACTGACACGTATCCTCCCCAATCAATGATTGTGCTCCCACTTCAGGATTTGGCCTCCTCGACCAGATCAACGGCCCATTGACTCCCTTCTCTACTGATGGTCAAGAACTTCTCTGATTCTTCAGACCTTTTCCTCCTCCGCTTTTCTCCGGAGTTCTAGATCTGGCTCCATGTGTCCCTCTTCACATCAAAGGCTCTCATCATTTCCGGAACTTCGGCCTTCGGCGTTCTCAAATGTCAACAACCACAAATCTCCGAAGTGTTGGATCTTCTGACACCTGTCCTCTTTTGATCCAATGACTGTTCAATGGCTGTCTAATGGAGTGAATCTCCGTACTCCACGTGTCCCTTTATAGATCAACGATCTGTGTTCTTCCTTTGGGATAAACGACCCTTAATCATTCTGGCCTTCGGTGCATTGGAGCTTTCCAAAAATTCTTTCCATAAAAACCCCGGAGTACAATCCTCCGAAGTCCATGATCTGGTGACACTTGTCCTCTTCCATATCAATGACTATCGTTCGCTTTGGCTGTTTGGGCTTCGACGATGTCAAACCTTTCTCCTTCGCATTCTCCCGGGGTGGCTTCACCCGAAATTCATGATCTTTCGCCACACATCCCCTTTCTAGATCTGACAAATCATATTCTCTTTGGGCTTTGTGATTCGACAGATTCAATTCTCAAACTGAAATTCCAATGTAAATTTCCCCGGAGCTCGCGATCTGGTGACAAGTGTCCCCTCACAAATCGATGACTCTCGACTCTTTGGCTGTTCGGCCCTTGGGTGTTTCAGCGTTACACCTCTACCTCCTTCTGAATCTCATGACCCGTTGACACGTATTCCCTCTAGATCTGATGGTCCAGATTCATTTCGGCCCTTCGGCTCTTCGGAATTTCAGAAGTTTCAAATTCTCTATGCACTCATTTCTCCCAGAGTGTTTCTAACTTAAATCGATAAATTTCCCCATGTGTCCTTCCAGTTGATGGATGATCCCAAATGGTTTCAAGACTTCGGCTCTTTAGCACGTCCGCTCTCCTGTATGTACACAAAGCATTAAATCTCGTGCACTTCTTCCTGGATCCAACGATGGTTGATCCTCTACGCTTAGATCCAATGGATGAGATCTGTTCTCTTCTCCTGCACTATTCTTGTTCGCTAGGCACTGATCCAACGGATTAGGATTCTCCTTACAACCGATCTGACGATTGTTGTTTCTCCTCCTCCTGAGCTTTAGGTTTCTACCGAATTAAAATATTTGGTCAGTGCTCAAAGGTCTCGGCCTTTGAGCTCTCTCCTGCAAACTCAATGATCTTGGGTCTCTCTTTGCACTTGCAACGTTATCTTTTCTGAGCTTTTGAACTTAGAACAAGTCTGTCTCCTATGCACTCTATGCGTTACTCCTTCTAAGCTTAATCTCCTTGGAGATTTCGACCTCCCACGCACTCCTTACATTTCTGGGATTTTTTCAAACTCAGATTCGAAGGATTTCTTTAAAAGAAATTCTTCTCGCCCTCTTGGCTTTCTCCTTGCTCGATGCACACCTTGTAGAGCTCCTCCTTATAGAGTGTTTAGTAACTCTGTTTCTTCTTGAAATCAACACAACATTCCTTTTGTGCACTCCTTGCAATCGGTTGATGAAGGTTCGATGCTATCTCTACTAAGCTTCCCTGAGGTTAAATCACCTTTTTCAACACATCCTTTGCGGACTGTGTGCACACCTTGCACTCGAGAACTATACTGGGAGAAAAAATTGAAACTCATTCAATATTTAACCAATTCACGCATTCAAAATATGAACAACATATGAAAGCATAACAATCAACACAAATACATAAACACACTGTATGGAGGAAAATCTGCTTTTCTATTGTCTCTGTGTGTCTATACAAATATTTACAAAAACTAGACTTCAACAGAGTCCTAATTCTCTCAAGCTCTCCTATCCTAAATCTATACTGAGTTTTTCTTCTAAGACCTTCTAAGATCTTCTGCCCAGACCTCTCTACAAAGATCTCTCTCTCTTCTTTTCAAAAGAGTCTCTATGACATTGTCCTCTTCACCTAACCTCAACTATTACATTGAGTTTTCATAAATGGCCATCTAGTCTGAATTGAACCTAGAGCCATGAACATGTCAACCATTAAAGGCGACGTTATCTTCTGTCTGTTCAGAGATATGGCTTGGTTTTCACACAAGTTCACATTATGAATCCGTATAGGATTATATTTCAAATTTAAAAATGGGAGGGTCGGTGCCTCTCCCTCTCTGAAATGCATGCTGATGTGCTGGAATGCTGGCGCGTTGCTGAGGTGGAGCAATGCTTTTGCATCATACTCCTTTGTTGGGAAAATCATGAGCTCCTGCTCATGAGTTCCTCTTGAATCTCCAGTGTTGAAATCCTTATATATGGTGAGAGTATTTAACTTCTCATCATCTTCATTCACATGGTCTGCAAATCCACATGAATCTTTATCCATAAACACTCCTTGCTGACCTTAACTCATTTTTGATTTCTTGAGACCTTCCGATAGTCTCATTTCTTTACCCCTACCTACCTGGTAGTCTATGAGATAAACTGATCCAATGTCATTGCCCATCTGGAAATTTGAACTTTCTTCACTGCTCCTCTGGGAGCATATGAGACCTTCCAATGATCTCTTTCTATTGCCCACCTGAAAACTTGAAAGTCCATTTCTTCCCACCTAACAGTTTATGAGATCTTCATCTGATCTCACCTCCTCCTCATCATTGAGGTTCCTTCCAGCTTCTGATTCGCAGATGTGAATCATCTCCTCTTTTGTGTCACTGAGGTTTTCAGCATGCCTCAACCACCTCTTTAACAACTATTGTTGTCCTCTGGCCAACAATCTCTTGATTGGCCACTTCACCTTCTTCTTCATGGGCCACTCATACACCCAATGCGCTTTAGCATCTTGCTGCATTTTTAATGTCATCTTCTCCATCTTTGCTCTTATCTCATTAAGCTCCAGATCCATCTCTGGATTGCATTTCTTCTTGCGGCCTTCTCTTCGACCACGTCCATGGCCTTTAGTAGCCATTTACACCTTCTGTCTGCCTTCCTGGAAAACCTATGGATCACTCTACATATGAGAGCATCTCCATCTTCTCTCAGAGTTCACCTAGCTGTTTAAATTTTTGCTACTACTGTGCACGTGCAACAATCTTCTCACAGAGCATCAGTACTCTGCCTTCCTTTCTCTTGTTGTCTATAGGAAAATTTGAACCTATGATATGACCTGATGTTACCAGATCATCTCCTTTCACCTCTTTCTTGTCTGTGGTCTGCAAAAATTTTTTGGCCTCCTCCTCTTTCTCTTTCGCCTGAAATTTATAGATGAAAATTCAACTTTGTCTCCTTTTGCCTGAAATCTATAGACAAAAATATCATCTTTGATACCACCTGATGCAGCCCACCTACCCTCCTAGGGTTCTATGACCTCCTTGTCTAGGATGCCCTCAGGTGTTTCAGCGTTACACCTCCGCCTCCTTCTGAATCTCACAATCCATTGACACGTATTCCCTCTGGATTTGATGGTCCAGATTCATTTCGTCCCTTCGGCTCTTTGGGATTTCAGAAGTTTCAACTTCTCTGTGCACTCATTCCTCCCGGAGCGTTTCCAATTGAAATCGACAGATTTCCCCATGTGTCCTTCCAGTTGATGGACGATCCCAAATGGCTAGCACGTCCTCTCTCTTGTATGTACACTAAGCGTTAAAGCTCGTGCACTTATTCCCGGATCCAACGATGGTTGATCCTCTGCGCTCAGATCCAATGGATGAGATATGTTCTCTTCTCTTGCGCTATCCTTGTTCGCTAGGCACTGATCCAACGGATCAGGCTTCTCCTTACAACCAATCCTACAGTTGTTGTTGCTCCTCCTCCTGAACTTTAGGTTTCTCCTGACTTAAAATATTTAGTTAGTGCTCAAAGGTATTGGCCTTTAAGATTTCTCCTGTGAAGTCTACGATCTTGGGTCTCGCTTCGCCCTTGCAGCATTATCTTTTCTGGGTTTTTTGACTTAGAACAAGTCCATCTCTTATGCACTCTATGTGTTAATCCTTCTGAGCTTGATCTCCTTGGAGATTTCAACCTCCCATGCAATTCTTGCATTTTTTGGATTTCATCAAACTCAGATTCGAAGGATTTATTTAAAATAAATTCTTCTCACCCTCCTGGCGTTCTCCTTGCTCGATGCACACCTTGCAGAGCTCCTCCTTGCAGAGTGTTTAGTAACTCTATTTCTTCCCGAACTCAACACAACGTTCCTTGTGTGCACTCCTTGCACTCGGTTGATGAAGGTTCAACGCGATCTTTCCTGAGCTTCCCTAAGGTTAACTCACCTTTGTCAATGCATCCTTTGCGGATTGTGTGCACACCTTGCACTCGAGAACTCTAATGAGAGAAACAATTGGAACTCATTTAATATTTCACCAATTCATGCATTCAAAATATGAACAACATATGAAAGAATAAAAATCAACACAAATACATAAACACACTGTATGCATGAAAAACTGCTTTTCTATTGTCTATATGTGTCTATACAAATGTTTACAAAAACTAGACTTCAATAGAGTCCTAGTTCTCTCAATCTCTCCTATCCTAACTCTATTCTGAGTTCTGCTTCTAATACCTTCTAATATCTTCTACCCATACCTCTCTACAAATATCTCTCTCTATTATTTTCAAAAGAGGGCTCTACGAGATTGTCCTCTTCACCTAACCTCAACTATTACATTGAATTTTCATAAATGGCCATCTAGTCTGAATTGAACCTAGAACCATCAACCTGTTAGCCATTAAAGGCGACCTTATCTTCGGTCTGTTCATATATATGGCTTGGTTTTCACTCAAGCTTACAACATGAGTCCTTATAGGATTATATTTCAAGTTTAAAAATGGGAGGGTCGATGCCTCTCCCTCTCTGAAATGCACGCTGATGTGCTGGAATGCTGGCGCGTTGCTGAGGTGGAGCGATGCTCCTGCATCATACTCCTCTGCTGGGAAAATCATGAGCTCCTGCTCATGAGTTCCTCTTCTCCAATGTTGAAATCCTCTTGGATGGTGAGAGTTTTTAACTTCTCATCATCTTCATTCACATGGTCTGTAAATCCACATGAATCTTCATCCATCAAATCATAATTAATTGTCATAACTTCAAAATCATCCTATTAATGCTATTAGAATCATCATGAATCAACATCATCATCATGATAAATCATCATCTTTGAAATTCTTGAACTTTGACTACTAAAGCTTCACCCTCTATTAGATGAGACTTGAGAAGTGTCACGCGACCTGTTAATAATAGTCCCTCTTGATCCTAAAAATATGACCAATGAATCTCCCCATTTTTTAGATGAGAGTTTAGAAGTTTCATATTCTATGTGAATAAAAAACCCCCAACCCACCCTTGAAGATGAAAGAAGGCAATCACATTATGTTTCATAAAAGTAACAAAACACTAGATTTACAATTGAAAATGCGCAAAATATGGGACTAGTCCATACTTAAATCCAAGAACAATAAGGCCCCCTGCAAAAAAACTCCATGAGTCTCTTCAAAAGGATTAGAAATCAATACCGGCATCTGCAAAACTTCATATACCTTCTAAAAAACAACAACATACCACTAAACATAACTATAGTTCAGTGCCAATAATATGGGTTCAAGGCGCCATTGTAAAGTACTCAATGAACCAAAATGTCACTGGTGTCAGCTAAGTTGTTAGGAAACTCACCTCTTACGACATCTTTTAGAGGAATGATTTGTCTCTCCACAATGAAGACATGTATGGAGGTGAAAATGCTTATCCTTTGATTCAGTAGTCAGGCCACAATGTAGAGATCTCTCCTCACTCTTTTCCTTTAGTGCATCCACTGAAAAGCGTCAACTCACAAATCTAATGGATTTGAAAAAATTAGTGATAAAGAATGAATGTTTACCATAAAAACCAAGTCAACAAAAATCTTTTTTTACATTGAGGTATTGCCAAAGTTTGAGTGTATCAAGATGTTTATACTTGACCAAGTCCACTTTCTTGAAATGATCATCTTTCATAATTTCAATTTCAACAAAAGAAAATGACTCCAATCTCAAACCTTGCCAAGGAATAATCAATTATATGCATATGTGTCTATGTATCATTTGTTTGAACTTGTGCATTACATGTTCCAACATTCATCTTTTGTGTCAATTCATATATCAACAATGGATTTTTAGTTTTAGGGAGATTACTCTTCTTATGCAATACTTCCATACAAGTGACCATATTAATTATTGAATATACATCGAGTTTGAGACTTCTTCCCTATGCAATGTTGATTAATGTTTGCAGGGGATTGTTGGCGGGCATTTTTGACACACCGTCAACGAGAAGGGAAGAGCCGATTCGAGGTTGTCTATTTAACCCAAGTCGTTTGGAATAATCTACCCTGACGGGTTTTATGGCGCTGTTAGCCAACTATGATTCTAAAATAATTAAAAGATGTAAAACTAACTAAATGTATAATCCTACCAATCAACACACTAATATGATTACTTAACTAATAGTAATATTATATACAATAGATATATATAGTTACAAGGTTTAAATAAAGTCTCGTGAAAATAATGGTTTAAACTAATGGATCAAAATAAGATGCAAAAATAAAGGAAATTGTTCTTTCACTATGAATAAAAAACTAACAAATAATGAGCGAATAAGATTAGAAATGATATAACAATAATGAATAAAGCATTAAAGTTTTAATGATTTAATTGTTACTCATTCATGATTTAAATAAATCCAATAAAAAAAAACTAACTAACTTGATGCTGATCAACAGTATTGAAAAGGTACTAAGCTATATTCGTCTTTTTGCATTGTGTAAACTCCACTTAACCTGTTGTCAAGTATAAATCTATGACAAGAAGCAAGAAAGATATTTCCTGAAGGAACTCAAGGAAATCTTTTATATTTCGAAAAAGATCTATGATAACAAAAAGACAAATAGATTTTTACTCATGTGACTTTAAATTGTCCAAAAGCTGAAAATGAAATCAACTCCAATCATCAACAAATGGTATTATCAACAACCCAACATTCGATGTAAACTCAAAATGTATAGATAGACGATTAGTCACAGATATTAAAAGAACCAATGTATAATGAACCATGTAAAAGTAAACACAACATGAAAAGATAAATGTAGAACAGTCTAAAGCTAATTCAATACAAATAAGTTTTCCATGTCCATAAATTATATGAGAAACAATAATCACATTGCATATTCTACAAAAGGACTAAAGCCAAAAAGTAAACTGTATCCCATATATTTTCAAAATGATAAGTCCATCATCATGTTAGTTAGTTTTCTTTTTATTGGATTCATTTAATTTATGAATGAGTAACGATTAAATCATTAAAACTTTATTGTTTTTTTCATTATTGTTATGTCATTTCTAATCTTATTCACTCATTATTTGTTATTTTGTTATTCATAGTGAAAGAACAATTTCTTTTATTTTTGCATCTTATTTTGATCCATTAGTTTAAACCATCATTTTCACGAGGCTTTATTTAAACCTTGTAATTGTATATATCTATTGTATATAAAATATTTTTTTTTTAAGTAAAAAAGGGATAGTACCTGCTATATTAAGTTGACAGAGAAACATAGGAAAAAATACACAGAGATATTGTCGTCCTAACCACCAAATATGCTGTCGTTTTACTGGAAACCAACATAGTTTGGGGTGAAATATGTCTAGGAAGATAGGATAAAAACTGTTTTGTCCTCTGTCCTGCCTGAAGGAAACCAGGACAGATGGCCATAGTTCGAGTTAACATTGAACAAAAGCATGATGAAAAAACCAAACTAGCAAAGGAAAACTTAGATACCCGGTGACCTGTCGCAATTTCCCTTCTGACACGTGGATCTGGCTGGGATGGAAAATGGCTGCACACACATTGGACATTTCCGCTTTGCTGGAGCATTGGAGTACATGTCAAGGAGCAGGTCCAAGCACTGTCCCATGAAGAGGGATCTGTACTCTTGTTCTGCCATGTGGCCTCGGAGTTCGAACATGAGAGCCAGATGCTCTACACGGAGGAGTGGACCATGAAACTCATTGTTTACTGCCTTGCCCAAAGTTTCATTCCCCACTTCCACGTTCATCCCTGCTTTGGCCTCGTCCACATTCATCTCTGCACAGGCACTGTTCCGAGCCTCATCATCTCTCATTACCTTCTCAGCATGGAGGGTGGGGATGTAGTCATCCGGCCTCGATATTTCTTCTACATAACAAATCGGGAACTCTTCTACAGGCTCTCCCTTCAGACTTCTTCTAGCCTGTGGTTCAATCTCAGTAGCTTGAGGTTCCAGGGTGGTCGCGAAATCCTTTGGGCACGATTTTTCTTCGACATAGAAAGTTTGGAACTCGTCTACAGCCCCTCCCTTCAGACAAATTCTAGGCTCAATTGCAAGGGTGTGTGTGCTACGCTCTATCACAGGCTCAACTATAGTGGCATGGAGTGCCAAGCGATCGACTCTTGCTCTCTGCTGGAGGATAGAAGTTGCCATTGATAGAGCACACTCAAGGTTCTTTCTTCTTTGTCCCTACTCTTTGTGGGTGTACCAGGCTGAGCCTTGATGAGGCCTGCCTTGCTTCCTTATCATTGCGGAGGAGGGGTGAATGGAGATACAGAGGAAATTGCACCAGAGCTTCCAACCGACGGGGAGGTCCAAAACGAAAATGAACCAGCTTTGTCCAGGCGCTCTAACTTTTAAGTTTTTGTATGACGACATCGCATGGCTCCCTCTTATCTATGTTATATTGAATGTTGGCTGTGATAGTGTGTTCACGCGAGGGAGAAGTCCTGCCTCCATATAGCCGCTATAATGGCCTGCTACCATCATAATTGTTGAAGGGATGGGGAGCGGCCTACAACATTTAAGCTGGGGATTGATGCTAGGCCATGTGGCAAGGTGTCGCTGCGTGTCACCCCATCCAGGGCTATTGTATATAATATTACTATTAGTTAAGTAATCATATTAGTGTGTTGATTGATAGGATTATACATTTAATTAGTTTTACATCTTTTAATTATTTTAGAATCCTAGTTGGCTAACAGAGCCATGAAACCTATCAGGGCAGATTATTCCAAATGACTTGGGTTAAATAGACAACCCCGAACCGGGTCTTCCCTTCTCATTGACGGTGTGTCAAAAATGCTCGCTAACAAATGGTGCTAGAAGGAGGGCCTGAAAGTCATTGATGGCACAAGGAGGCCATAGGACTCCCCCAAATAATCATTCTTCTGTCGTGACGCGTAGTCGCTCAGACCCTAACGTTACACTTGATCCAACTACTACCTCAGACACTACTCCTGACATTCTCGTCAAGCCAGTGGCACCAGTTCCTCAAGGGATCAATGTACATGAAATTGTTCGCCAGTCGATTTTGAGAACTCAAAGTGCTTTGTCCTGAATCAGACAACTTGGTAGACAGCTAAATCAACCCCTTGATTTCTCCAATCTGTAAGAACAACCTCTTGACACTGGTTTTACCGATAACAAATTAGGCGGTAATATCACTGATCCTTCTGAAGCACTAATCCTAGGTGCTGGGGGATCTGGTCTCCCACCATCCCCACCTAGTTCTTCACCACCCTCTTCAAGAGGGGAATCCTCGGATGAAGGTAGTTCTTCGTATGAATGATCTCAACCTTCATCTCCACCAAATCCCATGGAAAACCAAAATAATCCAGCAAGACCTTGGCTTGATCAAGATGCTGTGGAATTACCTGGACCCCAACACCCATTTCCCAAACATTTGGAAACGTGGCTACCCAAATTCGACCCAGATTTGAAGCAATCAGCTGAGGATCAAATCAAGAAATTAATATTAGCTGTTAGGCTCCGGAGCATTGAACACGAGGATGTCGTGTGTAGGTTATTCCCTTACACTTTTGAGGGGAATGCCTCAACCTGGTATTTTGTGCAACAACCTCAAACCGTCGTCTCTTGGGATAAGTTTGAAACCTTCTTTCTAGAAAAAATTGAAGATGATAGATCTCCAGAAGTTCTGGTAATGGAGCTTTCTAGTATGAAAATGAACCCTAAAGAAAAAGTTAAGGATTTCAACCAGAGATTCCTTACGCTAAAAAACAAAATCCCTGTAGATTGGATGCCTACGGAAAACTTGACTGTTGCATACTACATGATGTAGGGGCATCATCAAAAAAGCCCACATGGATGGACAACTTAGCGCCATAGTGTGCATTTTTAAATTAATCAGAATCTAAAAGCTGGCGTTTATTCTACAGATCCGTTTTGAACGGATGATTGAAGAAGAGAGAAACACTCAAAAATTGAATGATCGCGAGAGGACTGGGAGTTTCACTCTTAGTCTTGAATGTAACGGATATTGAGTAGTTGTTAGATGTTACTTTGATAGGAGAGGTAGTCGGAGGGAACCCTAGGAACCCTCCTGTATATGTAGATGCATGGCATGCCCAAATGAGGTTGTTGGAGGAGTATTTTCATTGAATAGGAAGTAGAATAGTTTGTTTTGAGACAACTGATTCTCTATTATAGTCCATCTTGCACATATTGTAATCAGACATTCATCTTAATAGAAAGAAAGCAAATTTTCTTGCATATAAACTTTCTATGTGTTTATGTATTTGCATTCATTGTTATGCTTTTATATGTCGTTCATGTTTTGAATGTATGAACTGGTGAAGAATTGAATAAGTTTCAATTGCTTCTCTTCTTTGAGTTTTCGAGTGCAAGGAGTGCACATAGTCCAGAAGGAGTGCGTTAACAAAGGTGAATTAACCTCAGAGAAGATCAAGAGAGGTAGCGTTGATCTTCATCAACAGAAGTGCAAGGAGTGCAAAGGAACAACTCCGTGTTGAGTTAAGAGAGAGACAAAGTTATATAAGACTCTGTAAGAGGAGCTCTACAAGGTGTGCATCGAGAAAGCGAAAAACAAAGAGGGTGATAATAATTTCTTTTCAATAAATCCTTCGGATCTGAGTTTGGAGAAATCCCAGAAATGAAAGGAGTACGTGGGAAATCGAAATCCTCCAAGGATCAAGCTCATAAGGGATAAAACTTTTCATAATCGCAGAAGAGACCCAATAGACAGACTCGAAGGAGGAGCAAAGGTCGAAGCCTTTGAATACTTAGAAAATATTCTAAGTCAGAAGAGATCAAAAGCTGAGGAGAGAGGGAAAAAATGGCCATTGGATCACAACACAGAATATCCATCATTGCGAAAGAAAGGAAAAGTTTGAGATTTGAG